>JAGKTI010000924.1:0-11084 GCA_018397915.1 Birgus latro
GATGTCTTACGAGGTCTCCCAGGCTTGGGAAGTGGAGTGGGAGGAATGGCCTCCCCACTGTCCTTGAACCGCTTCACCAGTCTCTGCATTGTCCTCAGTCTGACACCTGTTTGATTTGCAATAAATGGGAGTTTGTGGCCAGCTTTGTATAAAGTAATCACTTCCACACGTCTGTCTTTGCTTGTGGTTACTTTAAGCATGATGAGAATGTGGTAGGTAACCAAATAACTGTGTTATTTGAGTCAAAACATGCCCTCGTGGTGCATCACACTCAGAGACAATCCTCCTCCTGTGGCTGCCCAAACATTACTGAGCCTGCTCCTGTGGTGCCAAACGTATCAAGCAGGGTTGCCAGCTCCCGTTGAAAAAGCGTCAGCTCATTTCGCATCACAGGGGAGGGTAGTATTGACCCTACTTCACTTAACGCGAAAAAGAATGACGTCGGCCCTTTAGCGTCAATACTTTCCGCGCCTACTGTACACATACATATACATACACATATATATACATATACATACACATATATATACATATACATACACACACACACACAGTATACAGGGTGATTCGAAAAATGTTTTTGTAAATTTGAGGACATGTTCATCAGACGAGGTAAGACTATATTACTCTACGACGTTTCTGGTGGGTACAGTATTTGTAATTACAGAGATACTGTATTATTTGTTTAAAGTTATCGATAGACTGATGATAAAAAAAAAAGTCTCGGTAGTGAAAATGAATACAGTCAGCTTCCCACTACCCGCTATAATAGAGCCAAAGGCATGTCCGGAAAGTGGTCTTGTCCGGATATTGGCCCTGAAGCTCCCACACCGGTCATTCCTGACCCTAACCTAACCTAAATTGGAAAACCACCTATCTACCTCCCTACCGGACATGCATAGCACTTATTTCAGACCCCATTCAGATAAATAATGGACACAAAGAATGAATTAATTGAATTTTAACCAAAAAATGATGATTTTGAGGTGAGTAATGCAGAGGTATTCACCACTTTGCAGCATTGTGTAAGTAAGTATAGGACATGGCAATCACTATGAAAATCACCTATTTCACAGCTTATGCATAAAATAATGGACACAAAGCATGAATTAATCGAATTTTAGCCAAAAAATGATGATTTTGAGGTGAGTAAGGCAGAGGTGTTCACCACTTGGCAGCATAGTGTAAATAAGTATTGGACATGGCAATCACTATGAAAATCACCCTTTCTCACATCTTATGCACTAAAATAATGGACACAAAGCATGAATTAATTGAATTTTAACCAAAAAATGATGATTTTGAGGTTAGCAAGGCAGAGGTGTTCACCACTTGGCAGCATAGTGTAAGTAAGTATCGGACATGGCAATCACTAAGAAAATCACCCTTTCTCACATCTTATGCACTAAAATATGGGATACAAAGCACCAAATAAATAAATTGTTACCAGAAAAATGATGATTAAGAGGTAAGTATGGCAAAGGTGTTCATCATTCTACAGCATGCTGAAAGTAAGAATAGGACATGGAAATAACTGAAAATCACCTTTTTCACAGTTTGTGCACTTAAATACTATTGGTCACAATGCATGAAAAATAAACTGATATCAGGAAATTATGATCTAGATTTATGGAATTTTTTTACCACTTTACAGCATGGTGAAAAAAGGTTAGACATGGAAAATCATTATGAAAATCACCTTTCTCACAGTCTATGCATGATATTAATTAAATGGGAAGAACAAAACAAGGATTTTTGCAGAAGTTAGGGTACTTACAACAAGGCTGTGGCCGTCCTGAGGAATAACCCGCTCCGTCCTCCCAGACTCTGACTTAGCACTTGCGCTGCACTTCACACTCCCCAGCACTTTTCATATGTTTTTCTCACTTCACATCACTGTTAATTCCCATGTGATCTAGTGGCAAGTCCTTCATGCTTAATCACTGTCAGAGTCTGAGAGTAGCAGCTGGAGGCAGCCTAGGGGCTCATCGGAGGGATGTGGTGATGGGCTACCCACTGCAGAGGACTCTGAGGATAGCCGCAAACTCACATCCAGTAGTGACTCCGCTGTGGCTCGGAGCATGAAGGCCAGTCTTGGGGAGGCACTGGTGTGAAGCGAGGGCTGAGCACGGTGCGGGTGATGGGCCTGAAAAAAATGTCAATGGTTGATTGACGCAAGCAACGATGATTCTGACGATTAATGATGTGCTGCCTGAAAGCTCGCACTTCCTCCACAAGTTCCAAGGGCCCCATCTCCCTGTCGCAGTCCGGGTGTTCTAGGTAGTCCAGGACGAATTCCACATGTTCCTGAAGTGTGCTCAGCTTGGGGATGGCTGGAGTAGTGACGTGCTAAGAGAAGTCCGCATCATCATCGCTGTCCTCGTCAGAATCTTCTAGTTGGTTACTGGGACCGGCAACTGAAGATGTGATCTTGATATCAGACATGATCTGATACCCAGGATCACCCTCGTTGTCATCCAACCACTCACGCACTTCGTCCACATCCACATCGTCTCCACCTGCACGAAGACGTGGATGGAAGTCATCCATGTCAAAACCTAGAAAGTCGTGCACCACATCAGTTCCAAGAAGCAGACGAGACCAACTACTTTCCAGAGTCTTGATGGAGATTTCCTTTCATGCACTGGCCCAGTTGTAGAAGGCAGACTTGATGTTGTAGTGACGAAGGTTTTCCACAGTCCGCTGGCCTCGTGTGTCTCGTCCTTCCCTGCACTCGTCCTCGTCCTTGAGGAAAACCATCACCTCGTCCAAAAACCTCCGTCGGTACAGCCTCTTCCTTGCCACAATCACTCCCTGGTCCATTGGTTGAATGAGAGCAGTCGAATTAGGTGGCAAAAACAAGCACCTAATGCGGCCATTTTCAGCCACCAACTCCTTGTCGGACGGATGCGCAGGTGCACTGTCCAGAATCAGGAGGGCCTTTACCTGATCGCGTGGGATTTTCAGTGTCTCCGTCTGATAATGGATAACCTCCTTGATGAAGTGTTGGTGAAACCAATTTCTGAAGATCTTGGTTGTGAACCAAGCCTTCACAGAATGATACCACACGACAGGAAGGACATCCATTAACCCACGAAGGTACCGAGGCTGCTTTGCACGTCCAACAATAACGGGCTTGAGCTGGTGCATGCGTTAGCACTGGCGCAACACAATGCAGACACCCGTTGCTTGGAGAGCTTGCGGCCAGGTATACGCTTCTCTGTCTCCCCGCCGAGAGTGTTCGCGGGCACTGAGCGATATAATAGGCTAGTTTCGTCAGCACTGTAGACTTCACTGTGAGTGAGGCCATCCCTGTCGATCAAGCCCTTCACCTTCTGCCAAAACTCTTCTATTCCCTCCTCGTTGGTGTCCAGAGCTTCACCATGGGGCTTAAGGTTAGTAAGTCTGTGCCATAACTTGAACGCGAAGAGCCAACCTTTGGATGCCTTGAAGTCTGGGGTGTCGTGAAGTCTTGTGAACTTCTCGGCAGAAGCTTTCAGCTCTGTACCACGTACCAGCACACCAGCAGCACGTTGTTGTCAATACCAGATGAGTGTGGAACGGTCGATTTCTGCATATTTGGCAGTAAACATAACCCTCCTCTCCACGTTCCGTTTGGTTTTCAAAGCGAAGTCAGCCGTGTACTGGTGGAGTTTGTCCCGGGACCTCTTGATATCAAACAAAGTAGAGCGAGGGAGGTTGAATTCACGTAGGATGCGTGAGGTCGGCCAACCCGCATCCACCTTCTCCAATAACTCCTGTTTCTTCTCCAGAGTCAACACCACTCGTTTCCGCTTCTCAGACGGAGGGGCCATCATCACACACACGACGAAGAGGGTGGAGAGGAGCAGCAAGCCCTGCAGGAAGTAGGGCACCGCCACAAAAGCGAGCATGTGAGCGGCCATGGCGAGAGCGTCTTCACGATCCGGTGACTGGGTGGGAAGTGGGATAGAACGAGAGCAGGTGGGCCGCGTGAAAACACAGCTGGTCGGCGCGCTTGGGAAATTCAAACTGATGCATCAAACAAATTGGATTTTTTTCAGGTTTTTTGCAATTTTTTGGCATTTTTGGGTTCCGAATGTCCCAGCCAATGATATCCAGATACTGAGGTAACCGGATATTGGTTGTCCGGATAGTAGGGTGATTACTGTATATCATAGCTAATCCAGGGCAGGAAGACTAGGCCAACATGTGATAATTATTATTATTGAGGAGGAGGAGGAGGAGGAAGAGGAGAGACTACTACTACTAAGTCAACATTTATTTATTTTTCATGTATTTACAGTATTTATGTTGTTTTTCTTATTTTGTTGTGAATTTTTTCCTGTTTTGTAACAGCAGATATTTTTACTTTAATTATTTTTTAAAAATGAAGGGCAAATGAAATGTTACATTTTTAAACAGTACCTCATTTATAGCTAGATTACAGATATTACTCAGGGTAGATGTTCAAAATTCCTTCCGTATTCACTGATGCAAGCCCCAGCACGACATATTATTAGTGACTGTCATACACGCTCAAGCACTCCTGAGTTGTTCCTAATTGTTGCAACTGCCTCCTGAATGCAATTTCACATTTCCTCACAAGTCTGGACCTCAGTAGCATACACTCTGCTTTTTATGTGTCCTCACAAGTAGTAATCAAGTGGACTCAAATTAGGTGACCGTGGTGGCCATGAAACAGGGCCATCACCCCCAATCCACCAGCTGGGATATGCATCATCCAGGTAATCTCTTGCCACAGGGGCAAAATGTGCTGGATCACCACTGTGAATGTACCACATATGTTGCCTGGTACTGATGGGGATGTCTTCAAGTAGTAGTGATATAGCTTCTTGAAAAGGAATCTTGCCTAAGTCTCCCCTGTAAGGTGCTGAGGTAGAATATGTGGCCTAATGAGATGATCACCAATTATACCAACCCAAATGTTTACTGAAAATTTTACCTGGTGTGCTCTGACAGTTGTTGCAAGAGGATTTTCGCTTGCCCAAGTGTGTGTATTGTGAAGGTTCACAATTCTGTTTCCGGTGAAGCTTTCTTTGTCTGTAAAGAGTATTTTTGATGTAAATGGACACTCTACCTGCTGATGAAGCAACCACCGACAAAACACTACTCTGCCCTAATCATCACCTTCATGCACTGCATGAATCTTTTGATGGTGATAAGGATGAAGATTATTTTGCTTCAAAATTCTCCAAACAGATGATTGTGGCAGGTGATACTGGGAAGCATTTTGCCTTGTACTTGTACTTGGATTTTCCTTGAAGGCATTGAGAATCTGTTCCTCTGTACTGTTTCTGTGGTGAGAATGTGGCCGTCCTCTGTCTGGTCTCTGTGGTATAAATGAACCTGTTTCTCTTAACCGAAGGTCTACAGAGAGAAATGTTGGCCGTGATGGGAGTCTACGGTTGCAATATTTTTCACCATATGGTCACATCACTGTAGCAGCATTTCCTATAGCTTCTCCCAGAGCGTGGTGCATATCTGCATACTCATCGTATCCATACTCCTCCATGGTCTGTCGTTGAGTGAGCCGTAAAGAATTTGTTCTTCCAATCAATGAAGCTTGCTGAAGTCATTCAATATTTGAAACAGCCTCATGTGGTAATTTTGCATGTAGCACATAAATAAATGAAAGCGAATGAAAAACAGACATGCCTTTAGAAATATCACTTCAAAGGATATTCATACTCACAACTTATTGATCCTTTTCATTAATATCGTTCAGCTCAGTTGCATATGAACCATTCAATACAAACGGGGTAGAGTACCTAGACATCACTACCATACTGTACTTGTCCGATTTACGTGGTTAATAGCCATAAATGAAGCACTGTTGCCATTCCATATTTTACTAATGGGCAATCTGTATCATTAACTATCTTTACCTTTTCTTCCTATTTATCTTGTACACCCTTGATGTACAAATGTAAGCCTTACATGGCCTTGATGTGAACCTTTGCCATGTTTTAGGACATTTTCATAGCATTCGGTAACAATGTCCAAAATCTGAGGTACACACACGAGTTTCATAGCTCAAATTGTAACCAGCAGAAAAAACAACCTGTCTTCTTCATGTATGCTAGGCCTCGTGTATTCAGAGAAATACTACTACTACTACTACTACTGCTCCTACTACTTATTAAGTAGGTGAAAAAAAAATCAAATTAGTAGTAGTACTCCCTCTCCTCCTACTCTTCCCCCTACTACTACTACTAGGCCTAATAATAATAATAATACAGTAATCCCTCTAATATCCGGACATCCAATAACCGGACATACTCACTAACTGGACATTCTGGGCTGCCCAACCCCCAAAATGGAAAAAAATCCGAAAAAATCGATTAATTTTCAATTTTTTGGGACCGCGTCAGTTTGAATTTCCCGCGCGCGCCGATCCCCTCTGTTTACACTCGTGACGCCACTATCGGTCACCATTACCCACTCCCCTCCTCCCTCGTGAACAACTCCGAAAATGGCGGCCGAAGTGATTGCTTTTGTGGTGATACCCTACCTCCCACAGTGCTTGATACTGCTCTTCACCTTCTTCATCATGTGTGTGATGATGGCCCCGCCTCCTGAGAAGAGGAAAAGAGTGGTTCTGACTCTGGAGAAGAGGAGGCAGATATTGGACAAGGTGGATGCCGGCTGGTCAACAGGGTGCATCTTACGTGAGTTCAACCTCCCTCGCTCCACCTTGTTTGATATCAAGAAGTCCCGAGACAAACTACAGCAGTACACGGCTGATTTCGCATTGAGGACCACACAAAATGTGCAGAGGAAGGTGATGTTTACTCCTAAGTATGCAGACATCGACTGCTCCACGTTGATTTCGAATCGACAACAACGTGCTGCTGGTGTGTTGGTACGTGGAACGGAGCTAAAAGCTGCTGCTGAGAAGTTCACAAGGCTCCATGGATCGTCACTAGACCACAGGGGAATTTACTGTTGTGTACAGTGCAGTGAAGTGATGTTATTCCAGTTATAAAAAAAAACCTTGGTGAAAGTGTTGGTGAGAAGTGCTGGTAATTCTCAAGTGGAAAGGTGTGTCAGGTGCAACGTCTTCCTGTCAGAGTCTGAGATGATAGAGTGGGTTATTACATCAGGACGGCCGCTTTTTGTTCGTAAGTACCCTAACTTCGTGCCTAACGTGTTTTCATCATGCTGTACATGCATTAAAAAATTACCGAAAATGTTAATCATAATTTCCTGCTTCCTATTTAATTTTTCCATGCATGATTCTTAAGCAAAACAGCTAGAAAAAAGGTTGAAGCAGTGAATTTCATGTCCGGTCCTAACCTAACCTAACCTATGGTTACCATAAAGATTTTCATGCCAAACGTGTTTTCATCATGCTGTACATGTGTTAAAAAATTACCGAAAATGTTAATCATAATTTCCTGCTTGCTATTTAATTTTTCCATGCATGGTTCTTAAGTAAAACAGCTAGAAAAAAGG
Source organism: Birgus latro (assembly GCA_018397915.1). Taxonomy (NCBI): domain Eukaryota; kingdom Metazoa; phylum Arthropoda; class Malacostraca; order Decapoda; family Coenobitidae; genus Birgus; species Birgus latro. The sequence continues at coordinate 7,459 of JAGKTI010000924.1, forward strand.
TTGAAGCAGTGAATTTCATGTCTGGTCCTAATCTAACCTAACCTAACATTGTGTTAATCATAATTTCCTGCTTTTAATCTAATTCTTTCATGCATGGTTATTAAGTGCACCAGCTATGAAAAAGGTTGAAGCAGTGAATTTCATGTCTGGTCATAACCTAACCTAACCTAACCAAACCAAACCAAACCTAACCTAACCTAACCTAACCTAACCTAACCATTTTTCTGATAGCAATTAACATCATTTTTTGTATTTGATGCTTTGTATCCAATAATTTAGTGCATAAAATGTGAGAAAAGATGATTTTCATGTCCAATACTTACTTATACTATGTTGGCAAGTTCTGAGCTCCTATGACTCACTCACCCCTAAATCATCATTTTTTGGTAAAAATTCAATAAATTCATGCTATGTATGCATTATTTATGTGAAAAGGGACCTAAATAAGTGCTATACATGTCCACTAGGGAGGTAGGAAGGTAGTTCTCTGATTTAGGTTAGTTTAGGTTAGGGTCATGAAAAACCAGAGTGCTGGAGCTTCAGGACCAATATCCGGACAAAACCAATATCCGGACATGCCTTTGGCTCTATTATGTTGGATATTGGAGGGATTACTAATAATAATAATAATAATAATGCACTGAATGTAAAAAAATTTTGAATTTGTAGAGCGATTCAGAACCACTATTCTAACTGAATTATCACGTGTTGGCCTAGCCTTCCTGCCCAGGATCAGCTATGAGATTGATTGTCATTTTCACTCCTGAGACATTTTTATTATCTATCTATCGATAACTTTAAATACGTATTATCTCCAAAATTACAAATACAGTAATCCCTTTAAGACCCGGATGCCCAACCCGGACACCGTAAGTCCCGAACATTTTGGACTCGGGTCCTTGGACACAAATCGCACGCATGCAAAAAAAAAGCCAACATGTGTTCATACCCACTTTAAATTTGCCACACAGTGACAAACAACTGTGTTTTCATGTGTAGTAGATCACCCCCTGCATCCTTCTCTCCCCAATTCCTGCCTGACTACTATCGTGACTACACGCTTGTTGCCCTGGCTGCCCCACGTGCCCATTTTTGTGAATAAACAGTGAATAAACTGCAATACCTCGCCACTAGACCACACGGGAATTTACAGTATTGTGCATAGTTAAGAAATTAGAATTCAGAGCGCAAAGAATTAAGCGCAGAGTGCAACACTGGCATATTGCATCTGGCGTGGTGCAAGTAAGAACAGAATATGCAGTGTTAAACAATTATAATTCACAGTGCAAAGGATTAAGTGCAACACGAAACTGGTTTACTGAACGTGCTTCAAGAGCACTTTCACCACTGTCGGAGCCTTAGAGGCGGGATAATCTTTGTGAAGGCCACGGATGTATTGTAAGTACCCTGTACACTGCAAAATATTTTCCATGCTCACTTCTAATTCCTCATTCTCTGGTTTCTTTTCATTTATTTCATGCTTTCTGTCCCTTATCTGTGAACAGGGTCTTAAATAGGTGCTGTGCATATCCGGTAGGGAGTTATTTAGATGGTTTTCAAAGTTAGGTTGGGTTAGAGTCCATAAGTACCTGTCCAGGGGGCATTTTCCCAAGTCCCAGACATCCCTTTGGCACTATTAAGTCAGATATTGGAGGGATTACTGTACTCACCAGAAATGTCATAATCTAGTCTTATTTTTGTCTTATGAATATGTCCTAAAATCTATGAAAAAGTTTTATGAATCACCTTGTATACCATAAATATATATACACTCGACCCTCGATTTTGCGGACTCCAATTCCCGGAATTCGGATTTCCCGGACTCTGGCTGTGGCCGGACAACATTATCAAATGCCGGACAAATGCCCATACGAGTCTGGGAAATCTCACAAAAGTCCGGCCATTATTCTCTCATATAAAACTATAAGCAGTCTGCTGCACAACACAGTATAATTTTGAAAAGGTTTTGACTCGATAAAGGCCATTTGTAACACACACAAGAAGATATTTTTACACATAAAACGCATCTTGGCCACCAACCTGCTTCACGCCACCAGTTCCTAACTCATGGCAATATCCCATTTGCCTCTTACCTTTCTCAAATGCCACTATAAATAGTTTATTGCATAACACAGTAAAATTTACGGAAGGCTTGGACATAATAAAATTCATAAGCAATTAAAAAAAATATTTTCTTACGGACAAACTCAGTGGGATCCACTCCTAATCAACTTAGCTCACCCGACTCCGTCAGACTGAATACAAAATCGGCACTTTTCATTGGAAAATATATATATTTTTTTGCCACAGTGGCTCATACACACCTAATTATCTGCTAAAAAAAATTGTACTTAATATAACTCAATTTAAAAATTAGGTTTCAGAGCTAAAATACGCATATGTTTCCCCTTCAGATCGTCAGTGTTTATATCTCAGTCAGCTGATTAGTGGCTGGGTAATGTTAGCAGATATTTCCCCTTTTAGATTGTCAGCAAACCTTGGCAGACTTCTATTTTGCAAAAATATTTATTCTGAGTACAAAAAAATGTATCTGCATTGTGAATCGATATTTATTACAAAACAAAAGTCCGTCAGGGCGAGTTGTTAGGCTAGAGGCTTAAAACAATTCATCTAACTTTAAGACATTTTCACTCTGAATCCTGATTTTCTATTAATAATTAAATTAAACACAAAGTTTTGACTGAATTTCAAATAATTAGGTGTGCAAACCTATACGGTGATAAAGATTAAAACTGCCGATTCAATCCAAGATCGATTGTAAGTTTACCTCAGTCAGCTGTGAGAGTGGTTGGTTCACCTTTGTCAGTACACCTTGGCAGACTTCTATTTTGCAAAAATATTTATTTTGAGTACAAAAAAAATGTATCAGCATTGTAAATCAATATTTATTAAAAACAAAAGTCCATCAGGGCGAGTTGCTGGGCTAGAGGCTTAATAACAATTCTGCTAACTTTAAGAAATTTTTGCTCTGAATCCTGATTTTCTATTAATAATTAAACAAAGCACATTTTTTACTGAATTTCAAATAATTAGGTGTGCAAACCTATATGGTGATAATGACTAAATTTGCCGATTCGGTCCAAGATCGATTGTAGTTTATTTTTATTTTTATTTTTATTTTTTTTTATGCATGGAAGAAGGAACCAAAGGCCACAGGCCTGCATACTGTTCCTTCCAAGAAAAAGCAAAAACAGTACAAAAGAGAGCCAAATTCAAGATCCGTTCAATTCGAGATGCCTGGACACACTGCGTTTGAAAGACTGGAGATCATAGGAAGTAGGAAATACAGACAGAGGAAGACAGTTCCAGAGTTGACCAGTTGCATAAATAAAAGACTGGGAGTAACGGTTAACTCTTGCATTAGAGAGTTGGACAGAAAAGGGATGAGAGTTTGTTGCTAGACGGGTACTACGTGCCCGTCGTAGAGGTGGAGGGATGCAAGCAGACAGTTCAGAGGAACAGTGACCATTGAAGTAGCGATAGAAGAGAGATAAAGATGCAACAGTGCGGCGAAGAGACAATGGTTGAAGGGAATCAGTAAGAGGAGGAGAGTTAATGAGACGAAAAGCCTTTGACTCCACCCTATTGAGAAGAGCTGCATGTGG
>JAGKTI010000924.1:20921-35784 GCA_018397915.1 Birgus latro
ATCCAATCCCACACTGCCCCATGAGAAGCGTAGGAGCTTGGGGTTAGGCAAGTTGGTCCTGACATAAGATGAGAGTGACCAGCCTCACTCATCCCTGAGTGGTATTACGTGAGCAATAAACCCCAACCACCCCTAGGATATAAACCTTCACCAGCTCAATCCGACTGGAGTTCCGTATTTACCCACTAAAACCACCAGGTGCCAAAATCTGGTTATATGGTTACCACCCAGCGTAGTAAATGACTTCCTGGTGTACAGGAAACCATTTGGCTTGTCACTCAGTGTAGAGTCACCCAGAGGCAGAAGGAAGAGGAAAGAATGAAGGAAAGCAAGACAGAAGAGGGAGTGTAAAGTCACCTGTACCCAGAAGGATGAGGAAAGAATGAGGGAAAGAAAGACAGAAGAGGATGGAAGAAAAGAAGGATGGAGAAGATGAAAGGGCAGACACCCGAGAGCAGCACTACAATGAGTGAGTGGATGGTGAGCGCCCCCACTAACCACGTTTTGTAGCTTCACATAAACGTATCCGATAGAGTCAATCCAGATGCTGCCATGTAAAAGGGATGCCAAATCCCTGATCATGCACTTCTCACAACATTCATCAAGCCAGTATGATCTCTTGTCAGTCCCTAGCCTCACCGACATCCAAACCTCTCTTCCTCACACACTCCTCCACCATATCACTCCACCATCCCTTTGGCCTACCTCGCCTCCTCCCTCCTTCAAATTCGCTCAAATATACCTTTTTCATCACTCTATTGTTATCCATTCTCTCCACATGACCATACCATCTCAGTACACTCTCTTCGATTCTGGTGTCCACCGACTTCCTCGCTCCACATCTTTCACGAATCACATTATTTCATATCCTATTCACCCTCTGTACTCCACATACATTCCTCAGCAGTCCCATCTCCACTGCTCTTGCTCTTGACTTTTCATTTTCATGCCACACCATAGTCTCACATCCATATGTTAAAGTTGGCACTAACACTCCTTCATGTAAACCTCGTGCAGCTGCAACACTCAAGCCTCTGTTTCTTATAACGGCCTTCATTGCACCAGCTACTTTTCGTCCTAGTGTCACTCTACTTTAACTTCTTTTGCACATTTTCCTCACTTTTCTATCACTGTACCCAGGTATTTGAACTCTCACACCAATTCAAGCCTCTCTCCATTCACTGTGACATCGCACTGCGAGTCACCTTCTCTGAATAACCATCACTTTACTCTTTTCTACATTTACTCTCAAGGCATGGAGCTCACAGATATCAGCAAAACACTGCACTAGCCTACCAAGTTCTTCTCCGGTATTTGCAAGCAGTACTGCATCATCAGCATACAACAAATTTGAGATATGACATCCATCACCATTCATTACCAACAAAATCCCTCTCCCAATTACTTGTGTTATTATTTCTCTTATCACCCCATCCACATATGTACATAATGAACAACCATGGGGACATCACACAACCTTGTCGCACGCCCACACTGATCGTGAACCATTCACTTAGATTCCCATTAACCGTTACAAATGCTTCATTACCATTACCATCATAAAAACTCTTGACGGCACCTAGCAGCTTACCATCTACACCATACATGCGCAAAACTTTCCACAATCCATCTCTGTCTACTTTGTCGTACGCTTTTTAGATCCGTCAATGTCATAATCACCTTATGGTCCTTCTCACAAGCCTTCTCTGCTATCTGTCTCATTGCAAATATTTGGTCCACACAACCTCTGCCACTCCTAACGCCACCCTGTTCATCGCTCACAAGGACTTCTGATATCTCTCTTACTTTCTTTATAATAATTCTTCCATATACCTTCCCTACCACACTCAATAAACTTATGCCACGATAATTCTTGCATTCACTTCGCTCACCTTTACTTTTGTACAGGGGTACAATCACTCATCCATACCTTCTTACATATCTCCAACAAGCACTTCATTCCACTCTCTCCACTACACTTAATCATCTCTGCATACACCTCATCTCTACTTTCCCATTTTACAGCCGCTTCACATCACTCTTCACCTGTGCAACTATCACGTCTCCTGGCACTGCATTCCTTCTCTGCACACCCTTAAAACCAATCATGTTTACAGCTGCTCTGCTCTCTCTGTTCCCATTCATCAGGCTTTCAAAATATTCTTTCCATCTAGTCCTTACGTCATCCCCTTGGGTTAATAATCTACCACCTACATCCTTCACATTTCGTTCCGCTATCACTTCTACATTTCCGCACCTCTTTCCAGAATAACTTCATATTTTCAGAGTAGTTTGCATTCATTTTTCTTCCTAGATCATCAATTACCTCCTCCTTTTTCCTCTTCATTAGTCACTTTACATGCTTCTTGCTCTCAATATATTCAGTTCCTATTTCAACAGAACCCCTGTCCTGTAACCATTTTAGCCACTTCTTCCTCTTTTCCTCTACTGCTCTCTTAACCTCATCATCCCACCATGCTGTACCTTTTTTCTTTGTTGTTACTCTTGCCACACCACACACCGCTTTAGCATTCCTAACTAAGTAATCTCTATATGCATTCCACAGGCTGTCCAAATCCATTCCATTCCAATTCACTGATTCTAATTCCTCCTCTACTTTGGTCCTGTAATCATCTGCCATTTCTTTGATCCTCAGCTTTTCAACTCTTAGTCTTTCTCCCTGACTGCTCCTCTCTCTCCTGATCCACCTCACTCCTCTCAGCTTGATCTTGCATACCACAACCATATGATCTGACAGACCTCCACTTCATCCTTTCACAGCCCTCGTGTCAGCAACCATTCCCATCATCGACCTCTCTACGAGCACGTAATCAATCAGGCTTCTTTTAACACGATCCCCATTCCCTCTATACCATGCATACTGTATTTATGTACATATTTGTGTTTGAAATACGAGTTACAAATGCACAACCTCCTCTCCTAACACATATCTTTTAGTCACTTCCCATTATCATTTTCTCTTGGTACTCCATAACAACCCATTATGTCATCCTCAGGACCATTGCCTACTCTTCCATTCATATCCCCCATTACAATCCCTTTATAGTTCCTGGACATTTCTCCCACTACTTCATCCAGCTCATCCCCAAACCTGTCTTTCTCTCTCTCACTCCTGTCCTCACACGGTGCATATGCTATAATTACCACAACTTTAACCTTCTCAAACTTGAACTTGACATACATACACCTCGAGCTGACACATTTGTAGTCTCTCATTCCACTCTTCTACACCTCATTCTTCAACAAAGCAACTTCTTCCTGGCATCTTCCTCGCCCATTCATTCCCGATCTTACACATTTCACAACTTCCCACTCCTCCACTTCACACCCTTTCATCTTCGTTTCATGCAACGCCATCATGGCATATCTCGCGCTTTTGAACACATTCACCACTTCCACCCTCTTGGTCTCCTCATTTACACCTCTCACATTCCACATGGCCATGCAAATCTGCCCATTTGGTTGGTGTTGGTATGTAGGAAGACTGCTGGGCCTTGATAGCAGGCTGTGAAGCCTATGCCCAGAGCCGGGGGGGGGGAGTATTGGGCCCTCTGGGGCTCTCTGAAACGACTGCCATGATTTAAGTGATTTTGGATAGGGGAATCTGGGGGACACTTAACCCTGCCAAAAACCCCAGTTATATGGTTACCACCCAGTGTAGTAAATGGCTTACTGGGTACAGAAAACCATTTGGCTTGTCACTCAGTGCAGAGATCAAATGTCATCTCTACATTGAGTGAGTGGATGTTGGGCGCCCCCATCCACCATGTATACATAGTGAAATGTAACATGAGATGAACCTCTTCTGAGGCCATTAACCTTAAATACAATGTCTCAGTGACAACCTACACTTGGAGGAAGGACAAACACATCTTACATACAGCCCTTAAGAAATCTAGTCTTAAAGGCCAGATTTCTTGCGAGCTTGGAACCCTTTCCAGTAACATATACAGATGTGCAGGTAACCAAATTACAAATCATACACAAAACAAGAGTTGGAAAACTTCAAACTTGTGTGATATATAATTTATGCAAATGCAGCCAAAATAGTCAACATGTGTACTATTTACCAACTTAAGGAGATTCCTTTGATGTGGAAGAAATTATACAGTGATACTAAGTACAGTAAACAATAACAAACTTAATCATATTCAACATCCTGACATCTCTTTCCTACTTAAGGATAGGGTGATGTTAGGTTCACAAATTAAACAGGGTCAAAGATCAGTGGAGGGAAAACTATCAAAAGCATGCCCAGTGCAAAGTGCCTTGTCACTCACTGTTCAAGTCTGCAGGATTCTAATGCACAGGCCTGACCACCTGCACGTTATTACTCTTAATAGATAGCCCCTCCTTCATTCATAAAACTACTCTACTAGCAGAAGTTCCAACTAAGAAATGGGGTAAGTAACTGCAAATAAAGCTGTCAAGAAATTATTATTCAGTCCACTGCAATACTTACATCCTCCTCCTCCTCTTCCTCTTCATGATTCTCTTGTATCTCATTACCTTCTTCTTCTTCTTCCCCATCTACTTCCTCCTCCTCTTCTTCCTCCTCCTCCTCTTGTTCAGTCTTATCATCATCAATATCTTCATCAGTACTGTCTAGTTTAAGATTTTTCTTAACGTTTTTAACAACTCGTGTGCCTCTGTTTCTGCTGTAACTGCTGAAAAGTAACAATTAAAATTCAGTTCCTTTATAAAAGTGAAGTAAACTGTTCCTCTGCAGTGATGCAAAAAAATGTACAGTCTACTGCAGATATAAAGCAACAACTATATTCCACCATACTTAGTCATCTACAACTACATGGCTAATTTCCATCCAGGATGCACTGTGGCATGCATTTTTACACAATACATGTAGTCATACCTCTGAGTTCACAGTTTTCTAATAACCACATTGTATAATTTTGTGGGCAACATGTATTTTTATGTGTAGCAACACAGTTCAAGCTTGCACTAATATTTTGGACTTCTGTATGTTTTTGTTGTTGTTGTTGTTGTGACTCCAGGCTCTTCTGAATGTCAACCTGGTGGACCCTCAAGCTGAAGATACCAATTTTCCACAGTACATCTCTCTTGGAGGATAGGAAAGGAGTACCGCTGCCCAGTCATACTGGCATCACTCTGTAAAAGCATCGCTCTCCAGCACCAACTAAAATCTACTATCAGCATATCTAAAGAAAAGTTTTGGTATTATGAATGATCACTTATATTATGAATGCTGCTCTTCTAAGACCAACTTTTCAGTCGCCAAACCTTGTGGTTGATGGGGACATCAATCATCAACTCACTCAATGTAGGGTGCCCCCAGGGTGACTACACTGACTGACAAGCCACATGATTTCCTGTAAGCCAGGAAATAATTTAATATGCTGAGTGGTAACAATATAACCAACCCACATGTGTTTCCTATGTGTCAACAAGTGGGTTGGCAGCAGGTTAGCACGCCTCCACAGAAAACAACTAAAACAAACAAAATGCCTCAGACACCGAACAGACACAAAGGCAATGACCAAAGACCAAACAAAGGACATGATGAGGATGGTAACTTGGAATGTGAGGGGTGCAAATGAGGAGGTGAAAGCGAGATTGACCTGCTGCTTGAGGTGCGGAAATAGACATACTGTACAGTAAACCCTTGATAAGCCGAACTATATGGGGCACTACCCTGGTTCGAATTACCAAATTTTCACCCCCCAAAACTGCTAAATTACCGAATTATCACCCCCCAAAATTGCTAAGACAATACCTATTACTTGTCCTTTCAACACTAAATTAAAGAAGCATATATAAATAAACTAGTTATGACAAAAAACAATATAGTGCATTTAATATACATTTAACCCCTTCAGTGCTGGGTGTATTTTCATTTTGTTCTTGCTGCCACCAGACAATTTTAGTCAGTGTAGGTTCGATCTGTGGAAGTGCACGGGGTTGGTACAGCCTTTGTTAGCCCAATCAGTATGTGAGTCCAGTCCTGAGTGCCATAAAATCGGCTGGAGGAAGCGTAAATAAAGTAGAAATAGACGTCACAGCACTGAAGTGGTTAACTGGTAGGAAATCATTCACAGAGGCAGTACCGACTGTTGGTAACGTGTGTTGGAGATGGATTTTCACCCCCCCCAAATTGCAATAACAATACTTATTCCCTGTCTTCTTAACACTAAAGTAAAGGAGCATATACAGTGTATAAATTAATAAAGAAAGACAAAAAAGAAACAATTCAGTGCACATAATTTGCCTTTCGTCAGAGGCAGAAGATCGTCAGCAGTTTGTTTTGTTTTGGAGACGGAGGTGGTGGAGGTGGTTTAACTCACACTTGAACGTAAATTCTAAAAAGTACCCAGTATTTATTTCACTCAATATTAAGAACTAAACTTAAATGTAATCACTATAATAGACTGCAGTGTAACACCTTTCGTTAGAAGCAGTAGATTCTTTGGCAGTTTGTTTTGTTTTGGAGACAGAGGTGGTGGAGGTGGTTGAGTTCATACTGTAACGTAAATTCTAAACTGTACCCAGTATTTATTTCACTCTATATTAAGAACTAAACTTAAATGTAATCACTGTAATAGACTGCAACGTAACACCTTTCGTTAGAAGCAGTAGATTCTTCGAAGTTCGGCAGTTTGTTTTGCTTTGGAGACAGAGTTGGTGGAGGTGGGTTAGTTCATACTTTAACGTAAATTCTAAACAGTACCCAGTATTTATTTCACTCTATATTATGAACTAAACTTAAATGTAATCACTGTGATAGACTGCAATGTAACACTTTCAGTAATAATAGTACTGAACTTTAATCATGATCGCTACACTGTCACATGCGCACATTTTTTTTTTTAGCTTCATTCCTTTACGACTAGAGGTGCCAGTATCACTTCTTTTAAGCTATGAACCTTCCATGGCAAGGCAGAAGGCAAAAGGAGAGCACTGTTCAGCACTAAATGACAGTAAGAATGGCGCAACTACCGTCTCCAAAAGCAAGCAGCAGACTGGCGCCACGAGTCCGCTTGGCGCCATTTCTCCCCCTACTTTTGCATTTCGGCCTACTTCATACGTGGTCTCGGCCTGAGTTCGGCTAACTGAAGATTCCGGCTTCTAAAAGTTCGGCTTATCAAGGGTTTACTGTATGTGTACTGACTGAGATCAAATGGCAAGGTGAGAGTGTAAAAAACTGGGAGAATGGACTATTTGTGTGAAAGTAGGTGAGAATGAGAGGGCAAAGGAGGGTGTATGTATTGTTGTGTGCAAGAGATGGAAGGAGAATATGAGAGTGTACGGATCAGTTGGTTCACAAACTGTGTAGGTGATTGAAAGTAGGAAGAGTGCTGGCAAATGTGTGTTTATATGCACAAACAGATGACCATGCAAGCAGAATGAAAGAAGATTTCTATGGAAAACTTTGGGAGTGAGAGTGTTTCTGACTGGAGATATGAATGGGAAAGTAAGGTATCGCCCAACTGCTTGAACATCCTGTGTCTCAAAAGTTTTGAGTCTATTCTTACAGAAAAATTTTAAAGCATCTTTCCTATCACAACCTTCTTTCTCACTGTCAGTATGGTTTCCGTCAGGGACGCTCCACTGGCGATCTTCTCACCTACCTTTCAGATTCCTGGTCATCCTCCTTTCAAGACTTTGGTGAAAGATTTGCCATTTTGCCATCTCAGTGGATTTAGATCAAGTCTGGCATAAATCTTTAATTTCCAAACTACCCTCTTACAGTTTCTATTCTTCTATTTGTGCCATCACATATAGCTTCCTTTCTGGTCGTTATATAGCTGCTGTTGTAGACGGCCACCGTTCTCTTCTCCTACATCTGTCAACAGTGGTGTTCCTCAGGGCTGTGTCCTATTACCAACTCTTTTCTTTTATTCACTAATGACCTTCTAAGCTATACATCTAACCCTATCCACTCACGCACTGATGATTCCACTCTTCACCTTTCCATTCGGTTTCCGCAATTTCCATCTCAGCAGTTACTTCAATAAACAAGGGATGACGCTATGGAACACCTAATGTCTGACTTGGATCGTATCTCTCACTGGGGTAAAAGTAATCTTGTTGTTTTTAATGCATCAAAGTTCTTACACCTATCAACTCGACAGAATCATCCACTGGAGTACCCAGTAATGTTTAAGAATATCCAGCTCAATCCTGCATCATCCTTAAACATACATGGGGTTTCATTCTTTTGGGATTTATCTTGGAAAGAGCATATTACATCTCTTGTAAAATCTGCTTCCAAGAGATTAGGTGTGCTAAGCCAATTCCATACCTTCTTTACCCCTGCACAGTTGTTGACTTTATATACGGATTTTATTCGCTCCTATGTAGAGTACAACTCTCATGAGAAGGGTGGGAGGTGAGCTGAATGAATGTACGGCAATGACGGATTATATGTGTATGGATGAGAGAATGAGAAGACATGTGCTGGATGCGAATGTATACAGAGGTTGGGGATGTGGACTCTCTGACCATCACATGGTGGTGGTGGGAGTCAATGTACAAAAGTACTGGATGAGTAGGAGAGAGGTGCAGGAGGGAGCAGTCCATACAAAAAAGGGTAGAAAGGTTGCAGGAGGAGGTAACAAAGGCAGAATATAAAAGAGAAATTGTGGAGTGACTGGGTAAATATGATTTGGAGCAGATGAGGGAGGTGGAAGGTGCATGCAAGGTATTCACAGATGAAATTTGTGCAACATGTGAGGTGGTGTGTGGGGTAATGAGAAAATGCAAGTGGGTGCAAGGAACAGCACGGTGGAATGAAAAGGAAAGACAAACTGTGGGACAAAAGAAGAAAGTATATAGTAAGCGGACAACAAGCAGAAGCATGAAGGAAGTTGAGAGATGGAAAAGCGAATTATACGTAGAGAGAAGGACAGAAATGAAATGATCAGTACAAGAGGGTAAAAAGACAGTGAATGAGGAGTATGGAAGGAATTTGAATGTAAAGTGGAAAGAGTGTAAGAATATGTTCTGGAAGGAGGTTAAGAGAATAAAATATAATGATAACGAAGTAGTACAGGAGTTAAGGCTGAAATGGCAGATTTGCTGGTGGAGAAGGGAGAAAAAGTGAGAAGAGAGAGAGAACACTTTAACCCGCCGAGTCCCACTGACGTACGATGCACGTCGCTACTTTTTTCCGCGGACAGACCCAACGACGTGCATCGTACGTCATGCAATTGCAAGGCCCATTGTGAGCACATTTTTCAACATTCGTGGGTGATTTTTGGTAGGCATGTGTGGGAGACCTTCCTCTACCTGCTGTCAAGCGGGGATACTGCCTGGCCCCTCCTAACCCCCCCTTCCCCCCCAAACTGGGCAATTCACCTGTTAGCAGTAACCTAGCCAGTAAAGGTATGTTGCCCCACAGTCTCTCTAATGACGAAATTCACGGTGAAAGTGATTCCTGAGGTGAAGGACAAAGAAACAAAGAAGCTAGAGGTAGAAACAAACAGAAGTGATGAGGTGGTAATGTTGTAAAGGAAGGTGCCATATACTGGGGTTTTGGGTAAGTGAACAATGCTCATAAACGCCTATATTATTGTGTGAAAACTTAGACTTTTACTACACATGAATTCGTACCAAATAAATGAAATAAATACGTAATTTAAAGTGGCCTGAATCGGTCAACCCTTCCATAGTTCGTTTTCTCAGCCAGGTACCCTGAAAAAGAAGGAAAACGTAAGGTTGAGTGACACCTGTATCAACATTTTTTTACCTCAGGATCGCGATTTCACTATGAATTTTCGATGTTTCTCACCAAAAGCGAAGGTTTCAGCCAAAAAACAAAAAGTCGAAAATCGGTCGGGATCTGGGGGTAGGCTGGGTAAAAAACTGGTCGGACTCGGCGGGTTAAGGAAGTGTGAAACATAGAGAAAATGACAGTAATGTGAATATAAGTGGCTAAGGAATGGCTGGGAGGAGGAGGAGGAGGGAGATGAGATGGGAGGAAGAGATCAGCTGCACAGAAGCAGTGGAAGCAATGAAGAAAGTCAAAATGGGGAAAGTTCCAGGAATTGATGAAGTGTGTGATGACATGCTGAAACACAGGGGAGAGATAGCAGTGGAGTGGATATGGAAGATGTGTAGATTGGCCTGGGAGGAAAGCAGAGTTCCAGAGGACTGGAAGTTGTGTGTTGAAAGGAGCCTGATTGATTATGTGCTCGTAGGGAAATCAATGCTGGGATGTGTTGTTGATGCGAGAGCAGTGGGAGGACGATGTGGAGGTCTGTCAGATCATATCTTTGTGGTATGCATGATCAAGCTGAGAGGAGTAAGGTGGACCAAGAGGGAGAGGAGCAGCCTGGGAGAGAGACTGCCAGTTGAGAAGCTCTGGATCAAAGAAATGGCAGATGAATACAGGGTGCAAGTACGGGAGGAGTTGGAATCAGTGAATTGAAGTGAATGCATCTGGACAACTTGTGGAATGCACATAGGGACTGCACAGTTAAGAATGCTAATGAAGTGTGTGATGTGGCAGGAGTTATGACAAAGATGAAAGGTATGGCATGGTAAGATGAAGAGGTTAAGAAAGCAGTGGGGTAAAAGAGGAAGAAGTGGCTGGAGTGGATACAGACGTGAGGTTCAATCAAAAGAACTGGATGTATTGAGAGCAAGAAGAACACAAAAAGACTAGTGAAGAGGAAACAGAAGGAGGTAAATGATGGTCTAGGAAGAAAAATTAAACCAAATTACTCTGCAAATAGGAAGTTATTCTGGAAAGAGGTGCAGAATGTAGTAGTGACGGTGGAAAGAAATGTTAGTGTGTGAAAGATGTCGGTGGTAGATTATTATTAACCCATGGGGATGAAGTAAGGACCACATGGAAGGAATATTTTGAAAAGTCTGACAAATGGGAATGGAGACAGCACAGCAACTGTTAACATGACTGGCTTTGGGGGTGTACAGAGAAGGAAAGCAGTGCCAGGAAACATGACACTCACAGAGGTGCAGAACACTGTGAAGCAGCTGAAAAACGGGAAAGGAGCTGGGGTTGATGAGGTGCATGCAGATATGATTAAATGTGGTGAAGACAGCAGAATGAAGTGGTTGTTAGAGATATCTAAGAAGGTAAGGATGAGTGAAACTGTGCCAATAGAGTGGAAAAAGGTAGTGATTGTATCCCTGTACAAAAATATAGTTGAGTGAAGTGAGTGCAAGAATTAGCATGGCATAAGTCTACTGATTGTTGTAGGGAAGGTATGTGGAAGAATTATTATCAAAAGAGAGAGAGATCAAATGTCCTAGTGAGTGACAAACAGGGTGGCTTTAGGAGTGACAGAGGATGTGTGGATCAAATATTTTAAGGGAGACAGACAGTCGAGAAGGCTTGTGAGAAGGACTAAAAGGTGTTTAAGGCATTTATGGATCTGGAAAAAGCATATAACAAAGTAGACAGGGAAGGACTGTGGACGGTTCTGCACAGGTAGATGGTAAGCTGTTAGGTGTCGTCATGAGTTTTTATGATAGTAGTGAGGCACCTGAATGGGTAAATGGGCGATGGTTCATGATCAATGGGGGCGTGTGACAAGGTTGTGTGATGTCCCCATGGTTGTTCAGTATGAGTACACATATGGATGGGTTGATGAGAGAAGTAAAAACAAAAGTAATGGAGAAAGGGATGGCGTTGGTAATGAATGGTGATGGATAGAATATCTAAACTTTTTTGTATGCTGATGCAGTGCTACTTGCAAATACAGTATGACCTCGATATAACGGATTTCAGTACACCGGAATTCGCTTTTATCGGACTCGAGGAGCTACCGGACTAAACTCCTATATATCGGAAAAAGTCCGATAAAGCCAGAAGGAGTCCGGACTGCCTGACAACTTCAGCTATGTTCACCACAATAATACAAGTAAAAGACATGTTTTTCTGTGCACAGTACAGTATAATTATACCATTTGATTAACGTAGTGAAGGTATAACACAGTACAATACTGCAATCGTGGTGAAAACCACTGATGCAATCCGGACTAATGTCTGATATATCGGAAAAAGTCCGGGTTAGGAAGGGTAAGTCCGGATGTCGCTTTTATCGGAATTTCGCATTTTTCGGAATGGCTTGGGCCCCAATTAGTCCGTTATAGTGAGGTCTTACTGTACTGACTAGATAAGAGTTTGGCAGGCTAGTGTAGAGTTTTGTAGAGGTTTTGTGAACTTCGTGCCTTGAGAGTACTCATAAACGTAGAAAAGAGTAAAATGATGGTTACTGAGAGAGAAGCTGACTCCCAAAATCATGTTACAGTAAATGGAGAGAGACTGGAAATGGTGAAAAAGTTCAAATACCTGAGTACAGTGATAGAAAAGAGAGGAAAACATGCAAAGGAAGTGGAAAGTAGAGTGAACACATGAAAGGAAGGTAGCTGGTGCTATGAAGGCCTTGATAAAATACAGTGGCTTGAGTGTTGCAGCTGCATGAGGCTTACATGGAGTGTTAGTGCCAACTTTACCATACAGATATGAGTCTATGGTGTGGTATGAAAATGAAAAATCATGAGTAAGATCAGTGGAAATGAACTGCTGAGGATTGTGTGTGGAGTACAGAGAGTGGATAGGAAGCAGAATAATGTGATTCGTGAAAAATGCAGAGTGAGGAAGTCTGTGGACACCAGAATCGAAGAGTGTACTGAGATGGTTTGGTCATGAGGAGAACGTGGATGACAACAGAGTGGTGAAAAAGGCATGTATGAATGAATCTGAAGGAGGGAGGAGGCAAGGTAGACCATGAAGAAGGTGGAGGGATATCGTGGATGAAAGTGTGAGGAAGAGAGGTATGGAAGCTGGTATGGCTAAAGGACTGACAAGAAATCGAGCTGGCTGGATGAATTTTGTGTGGAGAGGTGCATGACCAGATATTTGGCACCCTTTTTAACATGACTGGCTCTATCAGATTGGTATATGTGAAGCTACAGAAAATGATGAAATTTTTTTGGCCTATCAGATGGAGCCAGGATTTCAAGGGCTTAAATGATGAATGAGTGGAAGAATGGTCCACTGAACTGGGCAAATTTTGGCTGTCTGGACACTGCTACTCCTTATCCTGCCCTAGAGTGGGAAAGGAGGCCCGGACGATGATGATGATGATGATAATAAAGGAAAAGGTGAAAATGAAGTGTGTGGTAATCATAAGGGCATTTGGCTTCTTAGTGTAATATGAAAAGTATATTGTAGGATACTTACTGACAGAGTTTGGGAAATAACAGAGGTATCAGTTGGAGGAAGTGGTAGGTGGGGGAACTCACCATCCACTCACTTGATGTAGTGCTACTTTTGGGTGGCTGCCCTTTCATCTCTTCCTTCTTTCTTTCTTCTTCTCATGTCCTTTCCTTCTTTCTCTCCTCTTCCTTCTGTCTACGGGTGACTACACTGAGTGACAAGCCAAATGGTTTCCTGTACACCCGGAAACCATTTACTAGGGTTGGTGGTAACCATATAACCTAGCTATGGTGCCTGGTGATTTAGTGGGCAATTACAGTGCTCCAGTTGGATTGAGCCGGTGAAGGTTTATATCCATGGGGTGGCTAGGGTTTATCGCTCATGTATTACCACTCAGAGATGACCGAGGCTGGTCATTCATCTTAAATGCCAGGACCAACTTGCCTAGCCCTGGGCTCCTATGCCCCACATGGGGCAATGTAGAACTGAATGATGAATAATGAATGAATGATCAGTTGGAGAACAGGAAGGTCTCAGGAAAGGAAAAGTTTGGGTAATCAGATATTCATCCTAAGGTGTTTAACAAAAGAGTTTCTAGAGATGGGAAAGAAGTTGTATGCTGCCATCATGGATTTGGAAAAAGCATGACAAAGTGGACAGACAAGGAATGTGGAAAATATAAAATACAAAAAGGGGACACTCACCATTCAGTCATTCGATGTAGTGCTGCTCTTGGATGTCTGTCCTTTCCTCTTGTTGTACCTTTTTTCCTCTTCTGTCTTCTCTTCCTTCTTTCCTCTTCCTTCTGCCTATGGGTGACTCAACACTGAGTGATAAGCCAGTTTCCTGTACACCAGGAAACCATTTACTATGCTGGGTGGTAACCATATAACCAAATTATGATGCCTGGTGGTTTAGTGGGTAATTATGGTGCTCCAATTGAATTGAGCAAGTGCAGGTTTATATCCAAGGGATGGTTAGGGTTTGTTGCACACATAATGCCACTCAGGGATGAGTGAGGCTGGTCACTCTCATCTTAACTATAAGGACCAACTTGCATAGCCCTGGGCTCCTATGATCTTCAAGGGGCAACACTGAATTAGATAATGAATGAAAAGAAAAAAACTTATGGAGTAAATGGAAAGCTGTTGAATGGCAAAAAGAGTATGTATGAGGGCACTAGGAGTGCAGTGCAAGTGGATGGTGAACCAAATAAATTTTTCTGTCTGTATGTTGGATTGAAACAGGGATGTGTCATA
This sequence comes from Birgus latro, assembly GCA_018397915.1. Lineage (NCBI taxonomy): Eukaryota > Metazoa > Arthropoda > Malacostraca > Decapoda > Coenobitidae > Birgus > Birgus latro. Next base: position 35,367 of record JAGKTI010000924.1, read on the forward strand.
CGTCCATTGTTGTTCAATCTGCATACTGACAGAGTTATACAAGTTAGGGAAGTGGATGTTGGAGCAGCCCTAATGTGATGTGGGAGTGTTTGGAAACTTCATGTTCTGTTGTTTGCAGATGATACTGTAATATTAAGTGAAGATGAAGTGGAACTGCAAGGCTTAGTGAATGGGTTTGGGAGAGTATGGAAGAAACTGAACCTAAAGGTGAATGTGGGGAAAAGCAAATTTGTGGTGTTCAAGAGAAATGAAATCACTGAATGCACAATGAGGCTGGAGAGTGAGGAAATGGGAAAAGTGAGTGTATTTCAGTACTTGGGTACTGTGATGAGTACGGATGGAAATTCAGAGGATGAAGTGCTTGAAAGGGTTCAACAGGGAAGAAAGGTTGCCGGTACATTGAAAGCAGTGATGAGAA
>JAGKTI010000924.1:45023-66893 GCA_018397915.1 Birgus latro
AAGGAAAGAAGGACGGAGGAGAGGAAAGGGCAGACACCCGACATGAGCACTACATTGAGTGAGTGGATGGTGAGTGCTCCCATCTATACCAAAAAATAAAAAGTTGCTGTATAATTGTATTGTGATCCCACTCTTAACAGACAGAAGCAAAGCTTGGCCTTGCTGGAAGGACACAAGTCAAGAGTGTGAGCAGTGAAAATGAGTTATTTGACAAGAACATATGGAGTTACATGAAGTGAGAGACTAATAAATGAGTAGGTTAAGGGTGTTGTAGTGTGGAAGTGGATATGATAGAAAGCAATAAGAAAAATACACTGAGGTGGTCTGGCCATGTGGAGAGGATGGAGAGTTAGAGGCCTACAAGGAAAGTGTATGTAGTGGTGGTGGGGAGAGGACCATTGATGAGATGGTGGGATGGAGAAGAAGTACAGTAGGCGTGCACAGTACACGAGTTTATGGGCGGCAGAGGAGGTCTCTTACTAGGAATTCGCTTACTGTGATTACATAAACTTATGGGAAAAATTACATATGGGCAGCACCCCCCATCATTGGTAACCCTTGAGACTCCTTTCAGACCTAAGTATTGTACTGTACAGGGAAACTAAGACATATTACCTCAGGGAAACTAAGACATATTACCTAAGATAAACTAAACTAACAAGATTATGGCTTTACTAAATCTACAAAGATATGGTTAAACCAACAAAAACATGGCTGCTCATCTTAACCCACGAGGACAACAGGCTTGATGGAGGTAAGAAGGGGACCTGAGGTATGGTAAGGCACCTAGCGTGCACCTCCTGCACCATCTGCCACACCACCTTCCTCACCACTCCTGTCACTAGCACTTTCAACATTTTCACTAGCTAATGCACTCACTTCGATCATAAACCCTTCAAAGTCTACTTCTTACACCTCGGACATCCCATCATCCTTTTGATCCTCCCCAGGAAATGGTTCTTCTGATGTTGAGGGTGTGATTCCTCACTTCCTTGAGGCTGCAGGTAATGGGTGATGAGGGTTTGCTTCCTTCTGTTAACCTCCTGGTTGTGCCTGTCTATGTAGTAGCGGAAGGTTCTGTCAATGAAGTCATCACTTCCTCCACTCGCAACTGACAGTGTTCAATGTCCTTGAATTCTTCCTTGAATTTATCTAGGGCACACAGTACCTGGCTGATCTCCATCATCGACAAGTCACCACTCTCTATCACTGGTGGTGTGTCACCATTCTCCAACACTGGTGGTGCAACCGTTGGCGCTTCCTGGGGTGGCAATGTCGTGTGCTCAGGGTAACCCCGGATTTGGGCCACTCTTCACTGCCATCTCGCCTGTTATGAGTTCAATTCGCGTCGCTATTAAAAAATACACTAAAATTCGATTAAAAATAGGTCCTCGCGTACTGTGAGCTCGTTTACTCTGCGTGCCTACTGTACATGAGAGGAGGGTACAAGCTGGGGGGTGGGCCGAAATATGGCATAGGACACGACTACATGGAGGTAATTTGTTTGAGGCCACCTTTGTTGGGATAATGGTGTCTGGCTATTTACAGATAGATTGATATATTGTCTTTGCAGCCACCAAACCTTTGTCCCCCCAAATATTATTTCACCATGATCACCCAGTATAAGGTGTACAGCCAAGGTAACTAAATGGTACACTAAAGATAGAATGGGAGGAAAATGTGGACAGAGAATACGATGAGCATAAAATCTGAAAGTATGCTGGGGCTGGAAGAAACACACTAACACCCAAAAGGTTTGAGTGGAGAAAGGATTTTTTTTTTTTTTTTTAAATAAAAAGGGCAAAGGCTTCAGTGCCTATTCCCAAGTCCCAGCAGTCCTCCTACATCTCCACATGTCACCACTTTGGCACTAACACCCACCATCCATATAGAATACATGCTAGGGCTGTCTCATACAGGACTGGTGTGCTGGTGTTAGCTGGTTAATTTTATGACATGTCGGTGGGTCATCTGGTAGATCAGAAAAGTCTGCTTTTTATGAAATTCAAATCCTTAAACTGTTCCCTGCCCCAGCCGGGATTCGAACCTGGGTCCATTAGGACTGCAGGCCGCCTCTCTACCAATTCTGCCACCGCCTCCCCCAGAAAGTGAAGGAAGAGAACTCGAATATTTGAAAAGTTTGAAATAATACAGTGAAAGAAAAGAAAGGGAGAGGAGGGAAAAAAATCAGGAAAATTATAAACAGAACAGCACTTTCGTATCCAAACAGCTCACTATCTCTTTTACTCATCTGCACAGGTGGTGCTAAGAGGGTTAATTTGGCAGAATCTCAAAGGAACAAATTCATTGTTGATAGACAGTCCTTGGTGTGTGTGGCAGCATCAAACAGGTATGGTAACAAATAGTGTCAGAGGATTTGAAAGTCCCCTACACTCTTCAACCTATACATGCATGACATACCCACACCCCACACACCACAGATACACATAGCTTCCTATGCAGATGACATAACACTTACATGCACACACTGAAATGCAAACACAGCCACACAAATCCTCCAACCTTACCTCAATACACTACAAGAATGGTTCACCACAAACAAGCTCAAAATAGCCCCAGCCAAATCTACAGTGACCCTTCTCACAAACTGGACAGCAGAACACAGTCACATTCCACACCTCACCATAAACAACACTCCCATACCACACACACACCCAAAATCCTTGGTGTAACATACAATACATCAATGTCATTTAAACAACACATCACAAACATCAAAAATAAATTAACACCAAGACTCAATGCCTTGAGGTCACTTGCCCATACAACATTTGGGCACAACAAAGAAACCACCACCACAGTATACAAACAATATATATGTTCAGTGATGAATTATGTAAGCCCTGCTTGGGCTCCTAACCTCACTAAAACACACTATAATACTCTTCAGACCATACAGAACAAGGCCCTAAAAATAATCACAGGCTGCACAGCCACTACACCCACACACCACCTACACCAAGAAACCAAAGCCCTCAAAGTCAAGGATCATCTAGACATGAGAGGCACCCAAATTCTTGCTGCAGCCTCCACAAACCCACAACATCCACTACACTACATGGCAGCACATCCACACACACCAAGGAACATCAAAACAACACCCAGCACACGATATCATACACAAATACTGTCATCTCTCCCCCCTTGCCCGCCTCAGACCAGCTTCCAGAAGCATATCCATACCCAAATTACTCCCTGCTCCATTCAGTCACTTAAAGACAACACACAGCTGCATGCACAGCCTCCTGATATCCATCCATCTGAATCCTATCTCCCTCGTGAGGACAGGGTCCACCTGGCCAGGCTGAGATGTGGGCATCATCCAGCCCTCTTAAGTTATCAGAAGAGGCTGGATGACTCCGTCGCTGATGCCTGCCCAGGATGTAGCACAGCACCCCATACTATTAAGCATATTATGTATGACTGCATCGCACACAATCACCTATGCCAACAACACAACATACCCTCCTTGAGAGCTCTGTGGGAAAGCCCGGTCTCGGCCATGGCCTTCCTTAGGGACTCGGGGCTGTTTGGCCAGACTGCCTAGGGAACAACTACTATACTGTTTTTACGCTAACTTGGCCTAGATTTTCGTGCTTTTGCTGCTAATTTCATGCAGCTCAGTGGCAGAATGAGACAATGCTGTGGCTCAACATCCTTTCCATAGCACTTCTTCATGACTAGCACCATATTCAAGTGTTAATCTATTGCTACAGTTCAGATTTAAGGATGGAAAGATGGTAATTTTAGGCCAAGTTAGCGTAAAATCAGTATAGTACTACTACCACACTCTTCAGGTGATAAACAATTACAACTCTTCTGTTAAGCAGCTTCAACTATTTTTTATTGCCCTAATGAACTTACAAATTCATCGTACAATACAGTTACTGTTCTCTGAAATTCATGGAACTACTTTTATGAATTACTGTAATTTTACTAAACTCTCAACAAGTTTCTAAATTTTATTATCAGCAGCTATAATAAAACATACCTTCTGACTCCTTTTGATGATGCAACATAATCTTGATCATCATCATCATCATCCTCTGTGGAATCTTTGTAGGACCTTCTGCTGCAGCGCCGCTGTGGCTTACTGCTTTTCTGCTGCACCTGTCCTTTCCTCCTAGGCATGACTCTAGTCTTGTTATTCCTTGTATTTCTTGTTCTTAATCCCCAACTTTCATCATCATCATCATCATCATCATCCTCATCTTCCTCTATTTCCTTGTATGTCCGCCTTGATGTCCTTCTGGTGTCAGTTATCTGGATATACAGAAATAATGACCATCATATTGACCATTTTCCCACAAAAGGATGGAATGAGGTATGGCCAAGAAAATGTGGAGAGAAGATGGAACACAAAGAGAAATATCAACAGCATGACCAATGAAATGGGATAGACACTTCTCAACACATCATTCAAGCCCCCGAAATCCTAGCCTCACCTCACAGGCCTAACCATGTGCATATGCAGTAAAAGTCCTCCAATCTGACCACCAATAATCCAAAAATCCAAACACTGTACTCCGAATTTGTCAAGGCGAAATCTGTCTATTTTTCTGGGCTTTATCTAAGGATTTATCTGGCTTGAACTTGCCCTTGGACTTCGATGAACCTGCCTGCAAATATTCATTTATACTTCTATGCATTTCCAGTGAGTAAAACAATAACCCATATCATTTTAAGTGTTTATTTAATGATTATGTACATATCTCTAATGTTTTCAAAGGGCCCTCCCAATAGTCCGAAAAAAAAAAAAAAAACAATACCGTAGTCCAAAAGACCCTCAGACTCCTACAATTCGGATAACGACTTTTACTGTATTTTGGTATTTTTCCTCAAAGATGTGCTTCACATTACAGATGACCCTCACTATATCAGATCTTGATGTAATGGATTTCAGATTTATCAAATGCTTCTAAGCCCACCGAACTTTCGTCTGTTATACTGAACTAGGGTTGATAAACAGGGTGGTACAGTGTACAGTACATATGTTTCCTACCCCTTTTACTCCAGCCTGGCCTGAAATTGCCCTCTCCCCATCGTGATTGTCAAGCTTTATTAACAGGTTATAGTAATACTGTACTGTACTATTGTAATGAAGAAGTGCTATGACAAGGATGTGAAATAAGCTGCAAAAGGGTAAAATTACAGTATGAGCCAAGTTAGTGTAAAATGGATATAGTTTTCATTTGCAGTACTGTACTAGAATATGATATTGTAGTCGTTTATTTTCAATCATATGTCTGAATTTCCACATTGGGGGATGGCTCTCGGATTTATCAAACTTTATACTTTATCGAGCCAGGTTTCCCCACCATAAGTTTAATGTAGTGAGGGTCTATTGTAACTGTCAGAGCTAGTGTGTGGCTGTCATGTAATTATAATACAATATTTTTCCTTTTGTGGTAGGAAGGGGCACTCACCATCCACTCACTCCATATAGTGCTGCCTTGGGTGTCTGCCCTCTCCCTTCTTCCTTCCTTCCTCTTCTGTCTCTCTTTACTTCATTCTTTCCTTTTCCTTCTCCCTACTGGTCACTTTACACTCCTTCTTCTGTCTTTCTTTCCTTCACTCTTTCCTCTTCCTTCTGCCTATGGGTGACTCTACACTGAGTGACAAGCCAAATGGTTTCCTGTATACCAGGAAACCATTTACTATGCTGGGTGGTAACCATTTAACCAAATTATTGTGTCTGGTGGTTTAGTGGGAAATTAAGGCGCTCCAGTTGGATTGAGCCTGTAAAGGTTTATATCTAAGGGATGGTTTGGGGTTTATTGCTTACGTAATGCCACTAAGGGATGAGTGAGGCTGGTCACTCTCATCTTATGTCAGGACCAATATGCCTAGCTCCGGGCTCCTACGCTCCTCATGGGGCGGCATAGGATTGGATGATAGATGGATGGATGGATTTTTCTTTTCAGATCCACACACCCTGACCTATTCCAGTGAGAGTGGTGGTGAATTTAAGCCCTTCTGGTCACAATGGTTGACATGATGTATACAATGCAGCCTCAAGACACAATGTGTCGCTATGTGATAAATCACTACAACGATAATTAAAAAGTTATACCCTGTCTTGGTACAACGTTAAAAAATTACTTGCGATTTCACCACAACGATATTTTCGACTCCCGCCTCCGAGAATCTCATGTGGACGCTGTGACGGACGCAAGACAAAATGCCCATCCAGTGTTTACACTTGCTGTGACCGCTGCCATTCGTTCTAGTTTGTGCATGAAAGGCCACTGAACCACCATTGTTATTGCCAGACAGCAATGCAAATGCATAATAAATAGTGCAGTGTGCAATATCAAGTAAACTGATATTTTTTTTGTGGGCGAAATACTAAAACTTGTGATTTGGAAATAGTGTCGACCTTCTGTAACCATCATCCCCTTTTAGGGGCTCTACTCTTGCATGAAAAGCCACTGGAACACAACTGTTATTGCCAAATTACAGTGCAAGTGCTACAAATAGTGCAGTGTGCAATACAGTATTACGTAAATTGATACTTTTTGTGTGAGAAATACTGAAACTTGTGACTTGAAATCAAGTCAACCTTAAGCAACCATCATCCCCTTTTAAGGCCTCTACACAGCTGACTGAGCCACGATGACTGCCCAGTGATTACACTGGCTGTAACAGTTATTTTGTGCATTAAAGGCCACTGAAACATCATTTCTCTCGCTACATAACAGTGCAAGTACATAACAAATAGTGAAGTGGTGATACCCCCCCCCTTATTTTTGTGGAATGGTTGTCCAGGCCCTCCAACTGTCTCCCATCCTGGGGGACATCAGACCCTAGGTGATGACTCATACCGACACAGGACAAACTTCAGTCGGGTGGCAGAGGCTTTCAAGTCTCGTGAGGTCGCCCTCCCTTAACCCATTGAACCCACGTATATCGATCTTGTTATGCGATAACTGGTTATGCAATAGGTCTTCACTTGACACAACCCTGTCACATAATGAGGCAGCACTGTAATGTGTGTATTAAATTTGTCACCACTCACACTGCAACAGGTTGGAGTTTATAGATCCGTGGAAAATCGTCATAATTATTTGACAGCCAAACCATTTTTTAGACCTACAGTGGCAAGGTGGGTTCAAGTCCCACATATATGAGGGTGCTATATGGTATGATGTTATTCAACCTTGTCAAGAATTTTCTACATCGTGAAATTGTGTATCGTAAATCGTGACCGATTGATTTTGCGGGACCGATGAATAGTTCTGAAATGCAACAGATTTCGCTCATTCTCTCAACCGTCCACTCACATACTTATATTCACATCAAGTTGTCAAAACTTTCGTCATTCTTTCGCGAGTGATTGTCTTTATGTACAGACAGTGCATTCCTCTGAGCGATAATTTATGAATTGTCATTTCTTTGAACTTGCCTCCCCAGCCGTTATTTGGCCATGCCCTTTTCACACGTCCCTTACGTCGGACACTCAAAAACAATAGTCAGTCGTCCCTTAGTCACGGAGAGTGTGGTGCGCCGTGCACAAAGCTCGAGCGGGTCTCTTTTCTTAGCGATTTCAGGTCTCAGCTTGTATTGGCGTGTATTCCCGAAGCTCCCACCAGCTTGGTGATCGACTGTATTAGCGACGGTCTCATCCATACCGATTAGCATTTTCTTTTGTTTTTCCTAGGCTTAAGGTTTTGGTTATTTAGCTATTTGTCTGAGTGTTTGAGTGAGTGCATTTCCCTTTCTTTGATTTGAATTGATTCATGTAACGTAAATTTATTTTCTTGTATTCAATAAATTTACAGTTCATTTTCTTGAGCTTTGTTAAATGTAACAGTCGTGTTTCATTTCCCCACATATTTAGTACACTTTTGCTACTCCACGTTAGCACAACTCCTTATATTAATCACGAATGGTACTTAGGTCAGCTTTTGCTATTAATTCTTAAATCCGTTGTGCTAGCTAGGAGTTTGGCTCAGCCAAGATCCTGTTTATTATTATTATTATTATTTTTTGAATGTTAAGGGGAGAAACTAACTTTCTCAGAGGCCAACAGTACAATAATACAGCCTACTTGAGCGTTTAGTCTCTGTTGTGTACTGTTGAGAAAGTCTATAAATTCTCGACTCTAGAGAATTGGCGAAGTAAGTCAGCATAAAAGTGAAATCGCTACTTGATTTCACGGGTCGATTCTCTCGTGGTAATCGACTCGATAGTTGTTCCTAGCATACATTGTATACATTAGTTTACATTGTTAAACATATTTCATTTTCCCCCTGACAAACTTTCAACCATGGAATCACCACAACAACCACCACCATCATCATCATCTAAATAACCATCCTACTTCTATTTCTCAATGACAAGTGGGGGGAGATAGGGTCTAGAAAGCAAGGAAATAACTGTTTGAAAACTAATCAACAACATGGCTAATGAAATGAAGTCATGCACTCTTTCACTCACCATTCTAACCCCTGGAATCTTGAATTGCCCCATAGGCATAACGATCCACATTTACAATAACAATAATCTACCTATTGCCAGATGCCTAATCTCGTAAGGGGTGGCCACACACAAATCGCCTCGCTGTCGCCCAGTCCCCATTTCACTGCCCTGCTCCCACCTCACACTCCCTTCTCTCATATACCTCTCCACTCCATCCCTCTACCTCATCCTTGTCCTCCCCCCTCCCTCTCCCCCCCTCCACCTCGCTCACATACATTCTTCTCATTAGTCTCTCACTTTCCATCCTTTCCACATGGCCAAACCACCTCAGTAATAATAATAATTATTATCTAATCCTGTGTTGCCCTATGAGGAGCGTAAGGGCCCGGGGCAAGGCAAGTTGGTCCTGACATTTAATATGAGAGTGACCAACCTCACTCATCCCCGAGTGGCATTACCTGGGCAATAACCCCAACCATCCCTTGGATACAAACCGGCACAGGCTCAATCCGGTTGGAGCACCTTAACCCCTAAACCGTGGGGTTGTAGTAGGAGGTCCTGGCACTTCCCACCAGTGGTAATTCGCGCCCTGACTTACTTTTTTAAAATACTGGCCAAAACTAGCTTGAGTGATAAAAATACCACTCAGGATTCTCCTAAGATTTTTCATTTATATTTATATCTTGACAGCCCCAGCTACTTAAAAAGAAAACAGAGGGACAAAACTGATGGCCCACGGCTCGAGCCATCGCCACCGAGCATCACGAAAGTGATGGCCCGCAGTTTAGTGGTTAATTACTCATTAAACCACCAGATGCCACAGTTTGGTTATACGGTTACCACAGTGAGTAGTAAATAGTTTCTTGGTGTACAGGAAATTATTTGGCTTGTCACTCAGTGTAGTCACCTGCTGACAGAAGGAAGAGAAAAGAAAGAGGGAAAGAAGGACATACGAGGAAGGAAGCAAAGAAGAAAGAGAGGACAGGGCAGCCACCTGAGAGCAGTACTATATCAAGTGAGTGGACGATGAGTGCCCCCATCCACCACTAATAATTCATTCATTCATCAGTGACCAGCCTCACTCATCCCTGTGTGGCATTACGTGAGCAATAAGCCCCAACCACCCCTTTGGATATAAACCTTCACCGGCTCAATCCGACTGGAGAGCTGTAATTACCCACTAAACCACCAGGCGCCAAACTTTGGTTATATTGTTACTACCCAGTGTAGTAAATGGTTTCCTGGTGTCAGAAAACCATTTGGCTTGTCACTCAATGTACAGTCATCCACAGGCAGAAGGAAAAGGAAAGAATGAAGGAAAGAAAGACAAGAGGGAGTGTAAAGTCACCTGTAGGCAGAAGGACGAGGAAAGAATGAAGGAAGGAAAGACAGAAGAGGACTGAACAAAAGAAGGATGGAGGAGAGGAAAGGTCAGACACCCGAGAGCAGCACTACATTGAGTGAGTGGATGGCGAGTGCTCCAACCTACCACATACCAATAATAATAACAATTTTGTGTTTATTTATTCACTGCAGCCAGAGGATGAATATACAAATGAGTCCTTAATCTAGTATTCTAACCTAATGGGGTAAACAGGCTGACCCTGCATGCTCCTGAGGAGTGCCAAAACATTACCAAGCCACAGTGAGACTGGAGTGGGTGTAAGCACAATGGGACAGACCATCTAAAATTTTCCCCATCCAGTAATCCTTGCAGCTGCAGGTCTTCCAGCACAGCATGCCTTGAGCTACATCTGACAGTGGGAAGCTCATCTCCCCACACCAGCGGCACCGCCCGAGCAGGGTTCGAACTAGGGTCACTGGAACTGGGTGTCGAGTACTCTATCAACTGTGTCACCAAGTGTGTGCTTCATACAGTTTTAAGTTATCATACAGGGTCAATCTGACAACTATCAAGTTAAAAGGGGTGCCAAGCCCTTGCCATGCACTCCTCCGTACAATAATCATCCTACCAGCTCGATCCCTTGTCCATTTCCTTGTTTCAACAATCTCTGCACCTCCCTTTCTTGCATACTCAATTACCATAACCACTCTGCACCTCCCTTTCTTGCATACTCAATTACCATAACCAATCAACTTCTTGGCCTACCACTCCTCCCTCTTCCTTCAGAATTACTCACACAGACCCTTTTCACCAACCTATTTATACTATTTCCCTCCACATGACTATACCATCAAGCATGATCTTCACCTATTGTCCAACTACTTTTATATTCTACATGTCACAAATCCCATCCTATCATTTCTCTGACCTCCAAACTCATTTTTCAAAAATTCCCTCTCCACAGCTATAACTCTTGATGTGATTTTCATACCATACCAAGGTCTCACACCCATTCAACAATATTAGTGCTTAAACTTCTTCATGCACTCATCTTGCAGCTGCCTCATTGAAATTCTGCATAAAGACCTTCATAGCACCAGCCATACTTTCCATTTCATCACCACTTTACCTTTCTTTCTGCTGCACCCATATGCTTAAACTTCCTCACCAATTCAAGTCTGTCTCTATTAATGAAAACACCACGCTAAGAATCACCTTCACTTTCATCAACTATCACTTTACTCTTATTTATTTCATCACCACTTTACCTGTCTTTTCTACTGCTGCACTCAGATGCTTAAACTCCCTCACCAATTCAGATCTCTCTATTAATGAAAATACCACACTAAGAATCACCTACACTTTCATCAGCCATCAATTTACTCTTCTTTACATTTACTCTCAAAGCATGATGCTCAAAAACCTCACAAATCTGCACAGTCTGCACAGCTCTAGTTCACTATTTGCAAGTGGTACAATGTCATCTGCATACCCAACTCTGTGATAATCTACCCTTCATACTTCATTACTGTACTATCCCTCTCTCTCTCTCCATACACCAAGCACTTCTTATAGTATTATCATCATGGCTCTCTCCTTAACACAAATTTTTACTTGCTCATAAACCCTTCCATATACACAGTACACTGAACAGTACTGAGGACATTACACATCCATGTCTCACTCCAATACTGATCTGAAACCATTTGCTTTGACACCCACCTATTTTTATATACAGGCCTCACAGCATTCACTCACATAATGCTTTTCACCACCTTATCTGTTCTCTTAACTCCTTTGCCACAATGATATACCCTTTCTGTCAATTTTAGGCAACAGGAGCACAAGAGGACATACCCAGAATGCCATAATCCAATACTTCACTATGGGGATAGCAGAGGGCTGTCTAAAGCTCTTCTAGCTCCTCTTACTTATCATGTATAGTACTGAGAGGAAAGATAAGCACCACCCACTTTTTTGGTCAACCATCGAAAATCGATTAACCAATGCTTTGCAGGGATGGTGAGTCATGGGGGGGATGATGAGTCCTAGTCTGTATGGCCATGTTCTAAGGTGCATTATTCTCATGGATTACTCCCTAAATTGGTGTCAAGTGATGAGGATTGCCACTCATTGTTGGATGGCCCCTAGTGACGACTCCTCTGGTGAAGCCCTCAATAGTGACACCAATTTAGGGAGTACATGAGCGTACAAAGGAAAGCAAATAGCAACAGACCTGTTGGTCCTTTTGTGGCTGTTTGGTATAAGGAAGGTTATAACTAACAAAACTATTCTGTTAGCTAAAGACAAGGATAGGAAAGCAGGAAGGTTCCCCCCCTCACCCAAAAAACCCTTGAGTCAAAGCTGACAGGAAACACTAGTGAGAAGGGCCACCATGCAGCTTAGAAAAGCTGTCAAGGAAATTTCACAGGAAAGAAGGAAAAGAAATTTTATTCTACATTTCACTCAACCCCCTAATATCACGCGTTCAGCTATCGTGGTTATCTGATTCACGCACACATCAAATGCACAACCAAACATGCTATCACGCACCCCAAGACCACCATCACACGTCGAGTTTGAAGCGCCCGGGTTGTGAACGCCACACCGGATAGGTGTGACGCCATCCGCTTACGTCACAGAGCACCCCTGCTGATGACTGGCTCACTGACACTCCCCAACTGCCCCGCCACTTCAGCAGAATGCACATTAGCTCTCAGCCAACAGTGAAAGAGGAATTCCTTACACCTTTTGTTTTTTTTGTGTGTGTGATATAATGGCTGAGAGACTGCTAAAAAAAAACACCCACCATCGCCGAGAGGAAGGCAGTGGGAAGTTCAAGGGAGGTAAAGCCACGAATAAACCTGACATATGCTCCACAGGCAGGATTGGATGACACAGAGAAGGACAGACTTTGGGATGATTTAATACGTGTAGTAGGTGGTATGGGTGATGATGAGGTAGTGGTTCTGAGAGGGGATTTAAATGGTCATGTGGGTGAAGCAGCTCAAGATAATGAAGGAGTCCATGGGGGATGTGCATATGGTGTGAGGAATGTGGAAGGGGAAAGAATACTCGAGTTTGGGGAGGCTATGGACATGATTGTGTGCAACACACATTTTAGGAAAAGAATGAGTCGTATGATTACGTACGAGTCCAGGGGAAATAGCAGTCAGATAGATTATTTTCTGGTCAGGAGGGTTGATAGGAGGTTAGTGAGGGATGTTAAAGTTATAGGAAGCGAGGAGTGTGTGCAGCAGCACAAACTATTGATTTGTGACAAGGTGTTTAAAGAACGAGTGATGAGAAAGAGGACATATGTACCTAGGAGGAAAATATGGAAGCTGGGAAACCAATCAGTAAGGGATGCTTTTTATAGTGAGATGAGGAGAGTGGTGGCTGAAGAGGGAGCTGTTGATAGAGGTGTTAATGAACAGTAAAGAGCCCTTAAGAACAACCTCTTGAGAGTTACCGATGCAATATGCGGTTGGACAAAAGGCCCACCAAGACATAAAGTAACTTGGTGGTAGGATGAGGGTGTAGAAGCCGCAGTTAAAGAGAAAAGAAGGCTTTTCCAGGAATGGAAGAAGGGTGGTAACAGGGAGCAGTACTTGGCTGCCAAGCGTAGGACTACAAGAGAGGTATACAGGGCGAAGTCTGAGTCACAGAGACTTTTACTTGATAATCTAAATCATGGAGAAAGAAAAAAGGTGATTTTTTTGGGTGGCAAATCAGGTGAAGAGGGATAATCGGGACATTATAGGTGAGCACTGTGTGAAGAATGATGAAGGAAGGGTAGTGGTGAACAGCGGGGATATTAAAGATGCATGGAGAAAGCATTAAAGAAGGTTGTTGAATTAGGAGTTTGACTGGGATAGGGAAGGTTTGGAACCAGCAAATCCAGTGTTTGGGCTGTTGATTGGCGCTGCTACTGTGAGTGAGGCAATAGGCAGGATGCGGGTGGGAAAGGCGGCAGGTGTGTCTAGGTTGACTGCTGAAATGTTGAAGGCCTCAGGAGATACTGGGGTGAGGTTAGTCACTGACCTGATAAATATTGTGGGAAATATTTTCCCCCCGAGCTGTTGTGCTATTTACTTTTATTTGTCGATCGTTAAAGGGCAGAAGAAAACGTCCTTGAGAGGTTTAAAAACCCAGAGATTACGTTCTGTTAATTCTTATTATTAATAAATTAAATGCTACTGTGTTTAACAACTATGTATATACATGTAAAAACTAGGGAATTTTCCACTGACCTAAACTGCGCCTGCGTGAATGACGTGGTAAAGATGAGAAAAAGCCCACGATCAAACGGGAGGCCAGTTTTAATATATATATACAGTATATCTATCTGTAGAAAAGGGGAATATCTTGTTTAGTTTAATTAAAACTAAGATTAGATTAAGTTAGATTCACCTTGTATATTTTACAGAGAAAGTTAGCTGTATTTGACGTAATTAAACAATAGTTCGCAACTCTTCTATCCTATGAGGGACAGAAGCTCGCCATGTTAACACTCCTTGAGCAGATTTCACTCTGTCAGTAGCTACGCTCCTTGTACATACACCCCAAAGGACGCCTGATTGCCCAGGAAAGACCGAAACAGCACGCCCGTCGTCATCTTGTTGTTCGACTCATTATATAGCTAAGTGACCTTATTGATTTGGCCAAATCTTAGGGAACTAGCTAGTATATGGGAGGTGATTGTAGGTGAGTTAGGGGATTTAATTGCCACTCATTATATAGCTAAGTGACCTTATTGATTTGGCCAAATCTTAGGGAACTAGCTAGTATATGGGAGGTGATTGTAGGTGAGTTAGGGGATTTAATTGCCTGATTTACTCACGAGACTTATGCAAATTTACCTCTGTTCAATTTAGATAACTTTCTCCAGTGAGGAGTATCTAGGACGCTTGTTTTTTCTCACAAATATGATTATATATGAGTGTGTTGTCCCAGATGACTGGCTGAAGAGTGTAATTGTAAATGTGTACAAAGGGAAGGGTGATGCCCTGGAAAGGGGAAATTACAGAGGTATAAAGCTCTTAGATCAAATATTGAAAGTAATGGAGAGAGTTCTAGAAGATATGATTAGAGAAAGAGTGAATACTGACGAGATGCAGTTTGGGTTTATGCCAGGCAGGGGGACCACTGATGCCATATTCATTGTTCAACAGCTTAAAGAAAAGGGAATTGTAGTTTGTTTTGTTGATTTGGAAAAGGCCTTTGACAAAGTCCCTAGAGAAGTGGTGAAGTGGGCAATGTGAAAGCTAGGGTTGGAAGAATGGCTGGTTAGGGTGGTTATGGCCATGTATGTGGGTGCTCGCACCCAGGTAGAGTGAATGGACTTTTGAGTGATGAGTTTTCTGTGAATGTTGGTGTGCATCAGGGGTCAGTTTTGAGTCCCTTGTCGTTTATCATAGTTCTTAAAGCCCTCTCACGTGACTTCAGAGATTGATTCCCGTGGGAGATGTTGTATGATGATGATTTGGTGTTGATTGCAGAGAATGAAAAGGAGGCAGAGGAAAGATTTAAGAAGTGGAGAGATGGTACGGGGCACAAGGGCTTAAGGGTAAATGCAGAAAAAACAAAAGTGATGATATTTAGGGTTGGTGGCAGTACAATCAGAGGAGAGGGAGAGTGGCCATGTGCAGTTTGCCACAAAGGTGTGGGAAGTAATTCCATCTTGTGCAGTGTCTGTGATAAATGGGTGTACAGGAGATGTAGTGGTATTAGAGGTAGACTGTGAGATAATGCTGATTTTATGTGTGCGGCGTGTCGGGGAAAGCAGGTGGAGACTGTTAGGCATGAAAGGATTGAACTTGCTGGTGAGTCTCTTGAGTGTGTGGAAGAGTTTTGTTCTTTGAGAGACATGTTATGTGCCGGAGGTGGGGCTGGAGTTAGCACAGTTGCTAGGGTGAGAAGTGGTTGGAAGTAGTTCAGGGAGCTATTGCCTCTCCTGACACTGAGAGGACTCTTCTAATGTGCTAAGGGGTCTTTGTATGCAGCATGTTTTAGAAGTGTGATGCTGTATGGTAGTGAGACCTGGACAGTAAAGGAAGAGGATATTCGCAGGCTTAAATGTACAGAAATGACAATGATTAGGTGGATGTGCAGTGCATCCCTGTGTGCAAGGCCTGGGGGGACTGGGTTTATGATGGAAGAGTTGAGAGGTAGGATGGGCCTGGAGTGTATTGGTGTTGTGATGAGGAGAGGTAGGCTGAGGTGGTTTGGACATGTGGAGAGGATGGGGGATGATAATTGGGTGCAGAGGGTGAGGGGTTGAGAGGGGTAGACCGAGAAAGACATGGGACGAGGTCATTAAGTGTGACCTTAGGGTTAAGGGATTGAAGAGGGAGGCTGCCAAAGATCGAGCAGCATGAAGAGCCGCCATTAGGTGACCAAGGCCGATGCATGCAAGCATGTTGGAGCCTTCCAAAACGAAAAAACGAAAAAAAAAAAATGCCCAGAAACTAGAAATCTGCAAGTTTACTGATGGTGGCAAGACAGAGTGAGGTGTAGGAAAGAAGTATGGAGTTACTGTGAGAGGCATTTATTTAAAGAAAGAATATATTGAGAAATACATGAAACTTGCTCCTTCAGCTGCCGCCTCAGATGCAAGAAGACGTTTGAACACAGCGCTCCTGAAGACAGAACAATTATTAAGCAGATATCTAGAGACAGGCTAAGTGAAACTTAGCTAAGGACACTAAAGAAATCATGGAGACACCTAGAGAAATCTATTGAAGTGTGGCTGAGAAACTTCAAACTGAAACCCCACCAGTGTTTCTCACTTCAAAGGGGTGGGTGGATAGGTTTATGATGAGGCAAAAGGTGACAAATGTTAAAATAAGTGGTGTGGCTGCAAGTGGTGACAAAGATGCCGTGCATATGTACCCAGAATCACTTAGGAAAATCATTCAAGCTGGCCAATATACCCCCAATCAAATCTTCAACATGGATGAAACAAATTTTTACTGGAAAACAATGCCCCGTCGCATGTTCATAACTTCCAAGTCTGCAAGAGTGCGTGGGAGGAAGGCAATAAGAGATTTACCCTTTTGTTCGCAATGAATGCTGAATGCATCTGGTACTGTACCCACTGCCTCAAGTCTACAGTTGTCCACCGAGCAAAAAAAAAAAACAAGAGCTTACACTGGACATAATGTGCAAAAACTTAATGTGCACTGGTTGTCATCTAAGAAGGGGTACATGTCAGCCAAACTATCCCTTGACTGGTTTAAAGAATGTTTTCTTGGCGATGTTGAGGAGTTTTGCAAGACCAGCAATATTACTCTTATTAGACAATGCACTTGGCCACTCACCTCTTCTGAGTAGTGAGAGATACAAATAATGATCATAAAGAATGTCCTGTTTGGGAAATGTTGCTATAAAAAAGCTCATATTGGGGGATCGAGGTGAGAAAGCATTGATCATGTCGTTCGGTTAATACCATTTAAGCCCAATCTTCTTAACCCTATTATAAACAACTTTCCCTATTCAGCACCTTTCATAAAACGTCTTCAACTCAGAATCAGTTATTAACGTCACAGTCTTCTCTGTAAAAAACAGCCTTGAAATGACTATTAGGTTCGTTGTCGTTTGATTTTCCTTTATACTCCCTCTTCTGTCTTTCTTTCCACTTCCTTCTGCCTATGAGTGACTCTATACTGAGTGACAAGCCAAATGGTTTCTTTTACACCAGGAAACTAATTACTATGCTGGATGGTAACCATATACAGTAACTGAATTATGGCACCTGGTGGTTTAGTGAGTAATTACAGCGCTCCAATTGGACTGAGCCAGTGCAGGTTTATATCCAAGGGGTGGTTGGGGCATACTGTTCAGGTACTGCCACTCAGGGATAAGTGAGGCTGGTCACTCTCATCTTAACCCGCCGAGTCCCACCGACGTATGATGCACGTCGCTACTTTTTTCCACGGACAGACCCAACGATGTGCATCGTACGTCATTCAATTGCAAGGCCCACTGTGTGCACATTTTTCAACATTCACAGGTGATTTTTGGTAGGCATATGTGGGAGACCTTCCTCTACCTGCTTTCAAGCGGGGATACAGCCTGGCCCCACCTAACTCCCCTCCTCCCCCACACTGGGCAATTCACCTGTTAGTTGTAACCTGGCCAGTAAAGGTATGTTGCCCCACGGTCTCTCCAATGACGAAATTCACGGTGAAAGTGATTGCTGAGGTGGAGGACAAAGAAACAAAGAAGCTAGAGGAAGAAACAAACAGAAGTGATGAGGTGGTAATGTCATAAAGGAAGGTGCCATATACTGGGGTTCTGGGTGAGTGAACAATGCTCATAAACACCTATTTAATTGTGTGAAAACCAATATAGACTTGTACTACACATAAATTTGTACCAAATAAATAAAATAAATAAGTAATTTAAAGTGGTTTGAATTAGTTAACCCTTCCATAGTTCGTTTTCTTTAGCCAGGTACCCTGAAAAAGAAGGAAAACGTAAGGTTGAGTGACACATGTATCAACATTTCTAACTTCAGGATCGCAATTTCTCTACGAATTTTCAGTGTTTCTCACCAACAGCGAAGGTTTCAGCCAAAAAACAAAAAGTAAAAAATTGGACGGGACCTGGGGATAGGCTGGTTAAAAAAACGGTCGGGACTGGACGGGTTAAATGTCAGGACCAACTTGCCTAGCCCCAGGCTCTTACACTCCTCATGGAGCAACAGGATTGGATGATGGATGGATGGTATTCTACAGTATGCACACCGCACACACTCCTTACCAACCACATTTACTCAGGGTTTTCACACACACCATACTGAGATTTCACACCCAAATGTTAACAGGAGCACTAACACACCTTCATACAAACCTCTTTTAGTTCCCACACCCAGTCATTTGCTGGGGATCAAGGTCTTCATAGCATGAGCTCAAACAACATGATAAGTGAACTACCACCTACCAGAGATACTTACAGCAATAGTGTATGATAAAATAGTATTCCAACAGCTTTTTCAAGAAGGAAAAATGAATTCCCCTGGCCTCTGGCCTTTGGTTCCTTCTTCCTTGCATTTGGGAAAAAAAAAAAAATCTAATCCCTTGAGGGATGAGGCCTCGAATCCCTCAAGGTCGCTCCCCCCCATCACCGATTTCCAGGATTTTCCCATACAAACAAGATTCTTTCTCAAGTAACAGGTATCAGGGTAGGGTTTATTTCTTCACATAAATGGTGAAAATGGCAAATTCTATCTATCTATCTATCTATCTATTGCCAGACGCCTCAATCCCACATGGGGTGGCCACAAACAAATCGCCTCCATGTCACTCTGTCCCCTGTCATTTCACTACCAAGCTCCCAACTCACAACCCCCTCTCTCATATACCTCTCCACTCCATCCCTCCATCTCATCCTCGGCCTCCCCCTCCCTCTCGCCCCCTCCACCTCACTCACATACACTCTCCTCGTCAGTCTTTCACTCTCCATCCTCTCCACATGCCCAAACCACCTTAACGTGTTTCTCCTAACGCTTCCCATCACGTCCTCAACCATACCACAACGCTCCTTCACTTCCTCATTTGTCATTCTGTCTCTCCATGTGACTCCACATGCTCCTCTCAAATAACTAATTTCCACTGCTCTCACTCTTGACTTCTGCCCTTCCAACAGGGTCCAAGCTTCACTTCCATATGTCAGAGTTGGTATCACAATACTGTCATGTAACAACTTTTTCACTTCCATGCTCACCTCCCTGTTTCTTATCACTGCTTTCAACGAACCAGCAACTTTCCTTCCCTGCTGCACCCTTTCGAGCACTTCACCCTCCAGACTTCCATCCTTACTCATCATACTGCCCAAGTACTTAAATTCACTCACATTCTCCATATCCTTCCCATCCAATCTCACTGTACATTCACTGGCTTCACTTCTCTCGAAGACCATCACTTTACTCTTCCCTACATTCACCTTTAGATTCCGTTTCTTACACACTCTCCCAAACTCATCTGCCAAGCCTTGCAGCTCCCCTTCGTCCTCGCTCAACAACACAGTATCATCTGCAAACAACAGTACAGGGAGTTTCCAATGGCAAATTGAACCTGCATAATTGGACGGGTCACTGTACACAAATATGTACCAGTCACTTGCCAAGAAGACTCATAAACATATACATATCAGTCACTTACTCAGATAATACAAACACATGTAAACAGAGGGCATACAGTATATCTCACCAAGACCTGCAAGTCATCCTATATGTGAACAAATATCAAGTGGTGGGAGCTAAAACAGAATACCGTGTAGAATTATACAATGAGTACCTCGATTGGACCTTGGATATCTGTTCTGATGACAAACACATACATCTGTATCAGTCATTTGCTCAAACAGCACACAAACAAGTCAGTCACTTACCAAATCCACGGGTTCCTCAACCTCATACTTGTGTGATTGGCTATCTTCAACCACATCCCTGCGTGGTCGACTACGGCTACTTCTTTCACTCTTACCCTAAGGAATGAGTGAACAGTTAGATGGTATAACAATAAAACAATAGTGGTAAAAATACTGCACATCATCACCAAACACATCATACTTCCAATAAAAACAACTTTAAAGACTATCATAATCAGTGTACTGTATTCCACTTAGGTCCACAACTGAAAGACAATAATATACAGTAGGCGCGGAAAGTATTGATGTTTTTTTGCCGAAGTCATTCTTCTTCGTGTTAAGTGAAGTAGGGTCAATACTACCTGTGATGCGAAATGAGCTGACGCTTTTTCAACGGGAGCTGGCAACCCTGCTTGATAGGTTTGGCACCACAGGAGCAGGCTTAGTAATGTTTGGGCAGCCACAGGAGGAGGATTGTCTCTGTGTGTGATGCACCACGAGGGCATGTTTTGACTCAAATAACACAGTTATTTGGTTACCTACCACATTCTCATCATGCCTAAAGTAACCACAAGCAAGGACAAACGTGTGGAAGTGATTACTTTATACAAAGCTGGCCACAAACTCCCATTTACTGCAAATCAGATGGTGTTAGACTGAGGACAGTGCAGAGACTGGTGAAGCGGTTCAAGGACAGTGGGGAGACCATTCCTCCCACTCCACTTCCCAAGCCTGGGAGACCTCGTAAGACAACCTTCAGGACCCGTCAGCTGATCTCAAGGCAAGTTAGCAAGGATCCAAGGCTAACAGCACGGGATTTAAAAGAAAAGAACCCACAGTTGCTGGCAGATGTGTCTGTCAGAAGTGTGCAGCAGCTGTTGCATGACGATCTGGGCTACAGGAGTTTTTGTGCTCGTAAAAAACCACTGCTAACTGCACTTCAGAAGAAAAAGAGAGTAAATTTTTGTAAGAAATATCTTGCCTGGAGTGAGGAGCAATGGAAAACTGTGCTTTGGAGTGATGAGTCAACATTTACTGTCACTGGTACCCCTTCATCACGAGTGTACCGCAAACCAGGCAGTGACCCCCTGGATCCTAAGTACACTTCCAAGTTTGTTAAATACCCAGCCTCACTCATGGCTTGGGGCTGCTTTACATATTATGGTGTTGGTAGGTTGGTAATTCTACCTGCAAATGAAAAAGTGAACCAGAACAATTATTTGGAGCTCTTATGTGATGTTTTAAGTGACTCTTTTGATAAAACCAAGGCAAGAGTATTTATGCAAGATTCTGCCCCTGCACATGTTGCAAAGTCAGTGAAACAGTGGCTAACAGACTGTGAGGTTCCCTTTATTCGAGATTGGCCCGGAAACAGCCCAGATATCAATCCCATTGAGAATTTATGGGCGCACATGAAGCGGCAGCTGCGTAGTATGGACACATCATCTTTGCCTAAACTTGAGGCTGCAGCTATGGAGCAGTTTTAGTCCGTCTGTTCTGCAAAACTACGCCATCAGTCTCCCCAGACGCCTTAAGAAGATAATAAAGGTGAAGGGGAATGCCAGTAAATACTAAATTCAATGGTGAGTGTTAATTTATTTGTTTCTCCTTGCTAACCACAAGAATGTTTTCTTTTTTTAAGATGGCGTCAACACTTTCCGCGCCTACTGTATATATATATATATATATATATATATATATATATATAT
>JAGKTI010000924.1:79822-106299 GCA_018397915.1 Birgus latro
GGATCTAAGAATGAATATCTGGTCTACACAACCTCTTCCCTTCCTAAAACCTCCTTGTTCTTCTCCAACTAATTCCTCAGTAATTTCCCTAACTCTGTCAATAAGTATCCTACCATATATTTTTCCTATTACACTGAGAAGGCAAATGCCCCTATGATTACCACACACTGCTTTTTCCCCTTTTCCTTTGTACAGAGGAATAATTATACCTGACTTCCAATCCTCCGGGACTCTACCCTCCTCCCAAGCCAATCTGCACACCTTCCACATCCATTCTATTACTATCTCTCCCCCATGCTTCAGCATTTCACCACACACTCCATCAATTCCTGGGGCTTTCCCCATTTTAACTTTCTTCATTGCTTCCACCACTTCCATCCTGGTGATTTCTTCCTCTCTTCTCACAACCCTCCTTCTCCCTGCCATTCCCCAGCCACTTATACTTGCATTACTTTCATTCTCTATGTTCAACAGTTCATTGAAGTGTTCTCTCCATCTGTTTACTTTTTCTCCCTTCTCCACTAGTAATCTACCATTTTTATCTTTCACACCCCCACTGCCTTCGTTGGCACCCTGTCTAGCTCTCTTTACCTCCTTCCAGAACATTTTCTTACATTCCCTCCACTTTGCACTCAAATTCCTTCCAAATTCCTCATCCACTCTCTTCTTACTCTCTCTTACTAATCTTTTCACCTCTCTCCTCCTCACTACATATAACTCTCTTGTCCGTCTCTCAGCTTCTTCGTTGCCCCTGTTTCTCATCCACTCATTATATGCTTTCTTCTTTTGTGCCACAGCCTCTCTCACCTCTTCGGTCCACCATGCTGTTCCCTGAACCCCCTTTCGTCTCCTCTTCACCCCACACACCACCTCACATGCTGCACAGATTTCTTCTGTCAATACCTTGCACACACCCTCCACGTCCCCCATCTGCTCCAATCTATATTTACCCAATCGTTCCTCCACTTCCCTTCTATATTCGGCCTTTATTCCATCCTCTTGTAACTTTTCTACCCTCCTTGTAACAAATACTTCCTCCTGTCTTTCCCTTCTTCTCTTCCTCCATCTTGTTTGGATTCTGATTCTGGCCACCACCAAGTGGTGGTCAGAAAGTCCACTCCCCCAACCTCTATATACTCTTGCATCCATTATACATCTTCTC
Source organism: Birgus latro (assembly GCA_018397915.1). Taxonomy (NCBI): domain Eukaryota; kingdom Metazoa; phylum Arthropoda; class Malacostraca; order Decapoda; family Coenobitidae; genus Birgus; species Birgus latro. The sequence goes on from JAGKTI010000924.1 coordinate 80,985, forward strand.
ATCCTTTCATCCACACACACATAGTCAATCATTGCCTTCCGTTCATTCATTCCCCCGTCCTCTCTTCTCACCACTCGCCATGTATACCTATGGATCATTTTGTGCCTGAAGAGGGTATTGGCTATCACCAACCCCCTCCCAGCACAAATGTCCACTAAAGCACTGCCATTCTCATCCATCACTGCAGGCACACCCCACTCACCAACCACTCCATCCACCTTCTCATTCCCTACTTTTCCATTCATATCTCCAATCAGAAACACTCTCTCATTCCTTTCAAACTTTTCCAAGCAGGCTTCCACATTTGTCCAAAACTCTTCTCTCACTCTACTTACACGATCTTGCGCTGGCGCATACACGCACACAATTGCCCACATTTGTAGTCCAACTTTCACTCTTACCCACACAATCCTTGAGCCAACTGATCCATACTCTCTTACATTTTCCTTCCACCTGTTGCTCACAACAATACACACTCCCTCTTTCGCCCTCTCATTCTCACCCACTCCCGCGCATATACCCCATCCATATTCCCATTCTCTCTCACTCTCACCTCGCCATTTAGTTTCAGTTATTCCACAATCTCTCTTTTCAATTAGAAAAATTCACTCAGTTCACCATCCGCACACACTGCAGCCTTAGCACCCTCATACATACTCTTCAAGGCCTTCAACAACTTCCCATCTACACCATATATTCTTAATACTTTCCACAATCCCTGTCTATCCACCCTGTCAGATGCTTTCTCCAAATCCATGAAGGTTGCATACAACTTCTTTCCCTTCTCTAGAAACTTTTCCACTAAAGCTCTAAGAATGAATATCTGATCTACACAACCTTTTCTCCTTAAAAATTTACACTGACTAAATATTTCTATTTTCAATTAATTCAGAACAATACTGTATTGATCGACTGAAATTTATAAACTCACTCGATGTACTGATGCTCTCGGGTGGATAGCCTTTCCTCTCTTCCTTCCTCTTATGTCCTTCTTTCCTTTTTTCTTTCCTCTTCCCTCTGTTAATGGGTGACTCTACACTGAGTGACAAGCCAAACTGTTTCTTGTACACCAGGAGACCATTTACAACCCTGGGTGGTAACCATATAACCAAATTATGGCACCTGGTGGTTTGGTAGGTAATTAAGGTGCTCCAACTGGATGGAACCTGTATTGGTTTATATCCAGGGGATGGCTGGAGTTTACTGCTCACATAATGCGACTCAGGGACGAGAAAGACTGGTCACTTTCATCTTCAATGTCAGGACCAACTCACAGTCGGCGCATCTCAAAGTGATCACGGTGAGTAACGTGTGGCCAACTTGCGTGATTATTATTTTGCCACTGCATCTACCACTGAGCAGCCACATGGAAAAAAATTACTGCATGGCAACTCTCTCGAGTTCTCGCCCGTTGCTTTGTGTAATAATAATGGTCAGTTTTAACCCGCCGAGTCCCACCGACGTACGATGCATGTCACTACTTTTTTTCAAACTTAGACCCACAAACGTGCATCGTACATCACTCAGTTGCAAGGCCCACTGTGTGCACATTTTTTAACATTCGCGGGTGATTTTTGGTAGGCATATGTGGGAGACCTTCCTTTACTTGCTGTCAAGTGGGGATACTGCCTGGCCCCACCTAACCCCCCTCCCCCCCACACTGGGCAATTCACCTGTTAGCAGTAACCTGGCCAGTAAAGGTATGTTGCCCCACAGTCTCTCCAATGACGAAATTCACGGTGAAAGTGATTCCTGAGGTGGAGGACAAAGAAACAAAGAAGCTAGAGGTAGAAACAAACAGAAGTGATGAGGTGGTAATGTGGTAAAGGAAGGTGCCATATACTGGGGTTTTGGGTGAGTGAACAATGCTTTCATCGCCTATATTATTGTGTGAAAACCAATATAGACTTGTACTACACATAAATTCATACCAAATAATTAAATAAATAAATACGTAATTTAAAGTGGCTTGAATTAGTTAACCCTTCCATAGTTCATTTTCTTTAGCCAGGTACCCTGAAAAAGAAGGAAAACGTAAGGTTGAATAACACCTGTATCAACATTTTTAAACTCAGGAGTGCGATTTCTCTATGAATTTTCGATGTTTCTCACCAAAAACGGAGGTTTCAGCCAAAAAAAACGTCGAAAATCGGTCGAGATCTGGGGGTAGGCTGGGTAAAAAAAGGTCGGGATTGAGCAGGTTAATTACACGTGAAGGGTGGGTGTTTGCTTTCTCACCCCTACCCCCTTCTCCCTACTCCCTCGGGGGCTTTGTGCAACACCAACAAATTTGCACTGGACATATTTCCCATGATGTCAAAGCCTTACACAAGTGAGGATAATATAGTGAGAGTGATTGAGTGCTACAAATTAATGCTAAGTACCAAAGAAATAAGTCAGCAAAATGGTGTAAACCAAGTTACAGTACGCCGCCTCGTATAAAAGTTTAAGACCTTTGGAGAGCGTGAGATGCCCCGCCACAAACATGGTTGGGGATGGCGTCCCAAGATTAGTGGTAGGACTTTGGCTCACATAAGGCGCCAGTTGGAGGAAAATCCCACCCTTACAGCAAGACAGATAAAGGAACAGAATCCCATGCTTCTCCGCGATGTCAGTGTACAAATCATTCAGAAAAATATCCAAACAAAACTGGGATATCGGAATATGCGAGCTCGAAGCAAGCCTTTCATTTTCGAGGTGCAGTAGAAAAAGAGGCTAGCTTTTGCATACAAGTACAGCTCCTGGACCGTAGATGAATGGAGACGAATCTTGTGGACTGATGAATCCTCATTTAGAGTCAGTGACACAAAAGGCAAAAGGGTATGGCGCTGGAAAGGGTCGGATCCTTGCAACCCGAAGTACACCGCAAAGTCCACCAAGCATCCTCCTTCCCTCGCGGTGTGGGAAGCATTCTCGTACGGGGGCGCGGCTGATCTGCATGTCTTCCCCAAAGGCCAGTCAGTCACCAAGGACATCTACCTGAGCTTTTTAGACAACCGTCTGGATGATTGTTTTGCAGCGGCTGGTGCTGAGGTGCTGCAGCAGGACGGTGGCCCATGCCACACAATGCATGCTGTCAAGGAATGGCTTTCTGCAAGCGAGGTGGAGGGTATACCTGACTGGCCAGCAAACAGTCCAGACATATCATCAATAGAAAACCTGTGGGCCATCGTTAAAGGGAAGTTGAGGAACGAGGACACATCCACAGTGGCTAAATTGGAGTCTGCACTTCATCGCACATGGAGTAGCATATCCAGGGAAACTTTGCAGAATCTAGTGGACTCTCTCCCCCAGTCACCTATTGGAAGTGTGAAAACGTAAAGGATACCCCATACATAAATAAAAGGTTAGTTAATTAGTACTGAGAAAATTTTTCATCACATTCTGTAATGTAGTTTGGCTAGTGTTATTAGTAGAAGTCGTGCTGTACACGTTTTTAGAGCGATCACGTCGAGATGCGCCGACTGTACCTAGCCCTGGGCTCCTACGCTCCTCATGGGGCAACACAGGATTAGATGATATATGCATGTATGTATGTATATTTTAATTAAATTTCTTTTTAATTTGGTATTAAAATGTAATGTGATGGAAACATTCTAAATGTATTTTTTTAATGAGTTCTAAGTTCAATAAAAAATAAATACTCAGAATTAAAACCATTTTTAATTATTTTAATTTTGCTGACCTGTGTAATCAATCATTACCTTCCATTCATTCGGTTCATCACCCACTCTTCTCACCATTCGCTGTGTATACCTGTTGATAATTTTGTGCCTAAAGAGGGTATTGGCTATCACCAACCACCTCCCCGCACAAATGTCCATTACAGCACTGCCATTCTCATCCACTTATACAGGCACACCCCACTCACCAACTACTCCATCCACCTTCGGGACTCCCTACTTTTCCATTCATATCTCCAATCAAGAATAGTTTCTCATTCCTCTCAAATTTTTCCATGCACACTTCCACATTTGTCCAGAAATCTCCTTTCACTCTGCCTGCACGATCTTGCGCTGGCACATAGACACACACAATCGCCCATCTTTGTATTCCCACTTTCAATCTTACCAACACACTCCTTCAGCCAACTGATCCATACTCTCTTATATTCTCCTTCCACCTCTTGCACACCACAATACATACACCCTCTTTTGCCCTCTCATTCTCACCTACTCCCACACATATACCCCATCCAAACTCCCACTCACTCACGCTCTCACCTCTCCATTTAGTCTCAGTTATTCCACATATGTCTCAGTTAATCCACATATGTCCACTTTTGCACCCTCAAGCACCTGGGCAATCTCTCTCTTTCACCTCATTATTGGCATCTCTTACATTCCATGTTGCAGTCTGTATCATGTCCTTTGTCGGGTCATTGGTCGTCACTTGTTGGTCCGTCCTGATCCGAGGCTTCTTGTTTACATTTTTAGTTAGATGTTTTCCGGGAAGGGGCATTAAACCTCCATCGGCCCACTTGTTAGCAAGTAGGGAACATGCAACAGATAGTGTTGTGCGCATTTTTTGTGAAGTGATAACTTTGTTTTCTATGAAACACTAAAATTAGTGACTTAGAAACCGTATCTGGCAAGGATGCTACCCCTAATGGAGAGCATAATGCTACTGAGGGGTGTCAAGGGCAAACCTATACGGATATACTGTATATATTTTTTTAAGGTTATGTGGTCACAAGTCCCCCTTCCTATCCCCAGTGACCCTGAGTTATGGCAAACTTGCTATATACAGTGCTCCCTTTTTCATGACGGTTACATCAAAGACATTCCTGTGAATACTGGTCATGCCCTCCAAAGGGGCCCTGCATTAATAAAAAACCTATATGGTTGTCTAATAACCCTCTGCATTGCCAAAAACATCATCATAATCAAGGGAAAGTGCACACAGACACAGATCAAAGCTCTTGGTGCAACAACATACACGGTGGTGCTTACTCAGTGACTGAAGCCAGGGAGGGCAGCAGCTGTGTGACCAAAGCTATGGTCCAGGGTTTCTAACTTGCCACACTGAGGACCATGAGAGGTCCCTATTTGCAGACAAAAGTTATTACATTTCCTCCTAATAGTTCGATATATATTAATGACTGTATACTTTAAATAATTTTTTGTTCCTAATTAATGCTAAATCATTTCCCTCAGCTAGGAAAGCCCAAACCAACAGCACTGGAGAGGCCTGAGCAGGACACAAGGGGAGTGTGAGTGCAGGCCATGTATGAAAACGCTGCATGGGTTGTGCGGGCGGAAACAATGCATTATGTGGAACACCATCGGTACTTTCCGGCACTTTTCTGGTGTTTTTGAGGAATGACCATCTACTCTCTGTGAATTATCAAACCCATAAATAGGAGGTCGGGCAAAAAGGGAGTGAATACTGTATGTGGACTGAACTGGTTGAACTGGATATGAAAAACAATCACAAAAAATGTGCAGTATGGTAGTCTACTGATCAGTGTAAATGAGTGTTTGTATGATGTATCTGCATACCACGGGATATGACAAGCATGATGAAAATAGTACATGACTAAGTTTGAGGATTATTTTTATTCTTTTTATTATTATTATTATTATTATTTGGTTTGGGCCCTGAGCAGGTATTGGATCCTCTGAGGCTCTCTGAAAGGAAGTGTGTGAGGAAGAGAGGTTTGGAAGTCAGTGAGGCCAGGGAACTGACAAGAGATCGAGCTGGCTGGATTAATGTTGTGAGAAGAAGTGCATGATCAGAGATTTGGCACCCCTTTTTAACATGGCAGCGTCCAGATTGACTATCGGATACGTTTATGTGAAGCTACAAAACGTGGGGAATGTTTTTGGCATATGTGATAGAGCCAGGATTCTGGGAGCTTGAATGATGAGTGAATGGAAGCGTGGCCCATTGAATTAGGCAAATTTAGGCTGCCTGGACGTTGCTACTCCCCAACCTGCCCTAGAGTGCGAAAGGAGGTCCAGATAATGATGATGAATGATTATTATTATTATTACTATCTGAGTTTTACGCTATGTCCCCTTTTGTTGATAAGGGCTAAGGTATTGCCCGTGGGTGGTTTTGGAGCACTTTATGATTGGATGCCCTTCCTGATGTCTACCAATGAATCTTGGGTGGACTCGAATGTCCAACCCTTCAGTCGGAGCACTCCTACCCACTGAGCCATGGCTGCTTCAACCAGATAGGTGACAGGAGAACGCTACCTCTTCCATCATGGCAGATTACCAGGGCGTGGCACGAACTCCTGATTCTTCAGTCTCTAGTCAGGCGCTCTACCACTTAGCCACCAGGTGGCAAGGAAATCCAAAAGAAAGGATCAATATGGTTAAGTGAATGTGTGTGAATGTCAAGTTACACAAGTAGAAGAACTTATAAAAGACTAATAAGAATGGATGAAGTATGTATGGAGGTGCACATGACATGGGCTAGAAACTCCTTTTTTTTTTTTTTTTTTTTTTTTAAAACCGGCAATCAATGGAATAACGTTCACCATGATATCGATTAGTGAATTTTCATCGAATGAAATATGTATAACTGAGGAGAGTTGAAGCAGACCCTCTATTTACATTACATAATTATACAATACAGTCATGCCTCGCTGTATGATGCGATTGCATCAAGTGAAAACCCACTGCATAACGATGTAATGTATAGCAAGGTTAATGTAACATGGGTTCAAAAAAACTTCCCTTTAAGGCTTGCACGCAGTACTGTAGTATCATGCTTTCCATTAGCAGTAGCATCCTTGCCAGATGTGATTTCCAGGTCAGAAGTTTCAGTGTTGTACAGGGTGTCCATAAAGTCTCTTTACAAAGGAGTTCACTTAACAGTACCTTAACTCAACATCTTTCATCAACAGGGTACCTGAAATACAGGGTGAGGAGTAGCAATATCCAGACAGCAGGTACCTGTATTTCAGGTACCCTGTTGATGAAAGATGTTGAATTAAGGTACTGTTAAATGAACCCTTTTGTAAAGAGACTTTATGGACACCCTGTATATACATTCACACACAAGTTAATGCCACTTAATATCACACACTGCACTATTTGTTAGGCACTTGCACTGTTATCTGGTAATAGCAATGGTGTTTCAACAGCCTTGCATCTGCAAAACAGAATGAAAGGGAGACAATCATAGTGAATACAAACACTAGGCAGCACCTTGGCTCAAACATCTGACTGTCAGTTTGTGGGAGACATCGTGTATGCATAGACTTGCTGTACGTGGCCACCACAATTATAGCATAAGTGAATTTCGCCTATGTTACAGCAAAATTGGGTATAACTTTTAGACCATCGCTCTATCGATTAATCACATACAAAACAAACATATCACATGACCTGACTGTAATTCACATATACGGTATAACTGTAACATTTTAGCGTTTTTGGTTTTACAACCGCTTTTTTAAATTTATATATAGGGTCACTATGATGCCCAATTCCTCATTACATGATCCTTTCCTCACTTATATGCTTGCTATAATACTGCATTTGTTATACAGTCATTTGTTCTACGAAGTTTTCAAAAACACCTCTCCGTCATAAGACAGGGAAGTGTTGTACAGTATCAAATAATGAAAGACTGGAAGTAAAGCCTTCTTCAACAGGCACACTCCTAGTTTTGTACTCTTGTTTTGCTGTCTTTGGGTACAATGTACTACTGTATTCACTACAATGGTGGAAAGTACAGTAAACTCCTTCAACCTAGTGATGTGCTTTTCAATATATTCTTGCTACCTCCAGATGATTATGTTCAGCTTTATGCAGACCTCTTGTGGTGAAAAGGCAAATGAAGGCTTTATCTAACCTCTCCAGTTCACTCTCTCATAAGCAGAATAAAACTCTCTCTAAGTGGCAAAGAATAAAGTGGGAAAAATACATCATAGGATTAAAAGCATTAAGATTATTGGCGGCGGAAGTGGTGGTGATACTCTGAAGGAGTACATGTTGGGGAGTGGTAACTAACCTTGCCCTGGATGTGAGTGGTGGATCATGGCACTCTGAGTGGTAAGCAGCAGGGCACTGGCTACAGAAGATGAGCCCTAAGCCCCTAAAGCATACCCGGCACACCTTTTCTCTCTCCCTTTCCTCTCCCTCCTCTCCATCATCCAGAGACTGTAGGGTATCACAAAAACCTGCAATGACTTTGTGATTACATAATAAATTTCAACAACCAATTAACAAGGGTGCTAAAGTTAATATTTTCCATCTAATAAATTAAATCAACTTAGGACCTGAGAGATGTACGATAACAAGGGAAGTCTGTGTCAGGTATACACCAGCAAAACAACTGTATCTTTGTTATGTGATACAATATGACTCATGGATCAGAATTCAGAAATACAAACCCTGCCAGATTAGAAAATAGTATTTCCATGGGTCTGAACTGTGTAACTTTGTCAATTTGAATAAGTTTTTATATTCGCCTGAACATTAACACTGACAGTCTTGCCACCCTAGTTACATTTTCTTGCTTTTCAAATTATGATTATGCCAGACCAAAATACAACCAGTAAAATACATAAGCAAATAACCAACTAACTAAATAAATAAAGAATAAGCAGATCAGTGAGGAACATTTTCAACCATATCATCCTATACAGCATGTACTGGATATAGATTCAGGGTTTCATTTATTTATTAACTGTTTTAATGTATTTGACCCTCATTATGAGCTAAGAATCACACTTTAGAGGTCAACCTATAGACAGGGCTTCACATGTATGCCATCACTTGATCACTAATGTCGACCATCACTCTTGTAATATGCTACGGATGACTCATTTGGAATTGGTGTGATGGTATCTGCAGGAGTGACTTAATATTACAACAAACCAGTAAGGCCTAAAGGAAGAGCAGTGAAAATAATGCAATGAAAGGAAATCCTTGTCACTATAACACGAGATCTAACCCCACATTTTAAAAAAATGTAGTCACTGCTCCAGTCATCTGACCATAACCTTCCTCCTAAATTAACCTCTTCTTGTACAAGAGGTCATTCTTAGCAAAATCAAACCATTTGGTGGCAGCATGAAAAAGACAGTTATACTGATGGGGTTAATGGAGGTTTCCTAACCTCCTATGTGTAAGCAATGTCAAATATTTTATTCAGGTCAAAGTGGAGGAGTTAATAATAAAATGTATAATTTCCTTACATAGATTATGGTTAATTTACCTTGCGTCTATCAGGCCTGACTGACTTCTTTGAAGGAACACACGCAGGACAAAGCCATGCATCTGGGGGAATATCTTTCTGAGGCGGCCGCATACATCTTCCATGGTAGCTCACTTCACACTTGTCACAGATTGCTAGTGGACTCTCAGGACTGCCTTGTTGCCGGCATACCTTGCATTTCTGGAAAACAGCAGAATGAAAACTTGACAAAATTTCTTTGGCTACCTACCTATTTCACATAAGGATAGGTAGGAAGATGAATGATCTCATGTTCTTCAGTTCTTCCCAGTCATCCATTTGATAATCATCATCTCCACTCTCTTGCCCTCAAGGGTCTCTGACAGAAGAGCCTCCACAATATTATGTCCAATCATGCTCCTCTCAGAGTCAGACTACTTCTCCCTTTTCTCTTACCAACATACCAGTTAACTTGTCTCCCACACAAATGCAATATCCTGCTTTCAAGAGTAACATCATTTACTTTCAAAATCTTCCCTGCCACTCAGTCAATATGCTTTTCTGAATGTGTCCATTTCCTTGTTTCTCTATATCCATTCAACAATACCAGATTCTCACTGTAACAACTCATTCTTCCATTCAAAAGTTCCACTTATGAATTACCAAAATTGACTGGGAAAATGTGTGTGAATGGGGTAGAAGGGAAGGGGGAAGGGAAGACTGTGGATGAGATGGAAGGATGGGGCAGAAAGGAATATGAGTCTGACCAGTCAGTTGGCTAGAGGGCAGCCTGATGGTCATGGACAGGAGACATGGAGGCACTTCATATGTAACCACCCCCAATGGGATTATGGCATCTGGCTATAGACTGATAGACTTTATCATCTACAGAAGGGCACCAAGTTTCGGGCCTAATATGGACTGTGAAAAGTGCTGCCAAAGATAATTGCATCAAAGTTGGGGCATTGACCTTAAGGAAAAAAAGCTAGTACGAACCAGGGCCATAAGAAAACTCACCCCCCAAGTGTATTTCCTACTCTAAATACATCCTAAAGTTACCTGAAATGTTGATATTAACCTGCCTTGGAACCTCTGTGGCCAATCCCATGATGCAGTGAACCCTGGGGGTGATGCAATGTTAAGCTTCTTTGCAACTGCATCATAAAACAGGTGGGACAAGTCTTGAATTTCTGGCCCTAACAGTAATGCCTTCCTGGGTCTCCTATTCAACCACTGTAACAAATAATGTTCAACCACTAGCATAACCGAGCTGTACTCAGTCACTGTCTTCACTCGTCTACCTCCGGCGCCTGGTTCAAAATACTTCTTCGCAAGGGCTAGATTGGTGGTTAATATTCAGATGTACGGTATCAATCTGCAATTCAAATGTATTTTTCTAAAAGCTATATTGGTCCAGTGACCAAAAAAACAAAAAAATTAATAAAATTTTGTTGTGCAGTTTATATTTTTTATATTAACCCTTACACCGCGGGGTTGCCAGAGGAGCGCCGGGCCCTTCCAGCAGGGATATTCGCGGTCCGACTGACTTTTAAAAAATATTTGCCAAAAATCAGTTATTAGTCCTAGAATATTATAATTACATATGCATATGGCACATAACTTCAGCTATCTCCTGGGATGTTTTTTTTTTTAGCACTCGTCGACTACCGTAGGACTTGTGGAGCCTTCTGAAGTTGGGTAACTAAGTCTCCACTTTACACTTCCCGACTTCCCGTAATACGAATACCACTGCCAGATATTAACACTAGAAACACTATTCAATGATTTCCAAGCAGTTTGGAATCCATAAAAAAAAAAAAAAAGTGAAAGCAATGTAAAATACGAGCGCATACGAGCCTCCCACCCGCGCTAACTCGCCGCTGGTATTCTGTCATTTCTTACTCATAAACACACTCACACTTTATTATTTCTAGTACTTTATTACACTTATACAGTATATATCTACAGTCCTTTACTGCTTCCCACACGATGTTTAGTAGGGGCAGAGGTCACAGGGCCTTTTATCATGGGAACAAAAGCGGCAGAAATGGAGGGGCGTCATTTCACTGTGAAGGACGAGAGCGAATTGACTGTACAATATACAGTAAGCACGGAAAGTATTGACGCTTTTTTGCCGACGTCATTCTTTTTAGCATTAAGTGAAGTAGGGTCAATACTACCTGTGATGCGAAATGAACTGACGCTTTTTCAACGGGAGCTGGCAACCCTGCTTGATAGGTTTGGCACCACAGGAGCAGGCTCAGTAATGTTTGGGCAGCCACAGGAGGAGGATTGTCTCTGTGTGTGATGCACCACGAGGGCATGTTTTGACTCAAATTACACAGTTATTTGGTTACCTACCACATTCACATCATGCCTAAAGTAACCACAAGCAAGGACAAACGTGTGGAAGTGATTACTTTATACAAAGCTGGCCACAAACTTCCATTTATTGCAAATCAGATGGTGTTACTCTGAGGACTGTGCAGAGACTGGTGAAGCGGTTCAAGGACAGTAGGGAGGCCATTCCTCCCACTCCACTTCCCAACCCTGGGAGACCTCGTAAGACAACCTTCAGGACCCGTCAGCTGATCTCAAGGCAAGTTAGCAAGGATCCAAGGCTAACAGCACGGGATTTAAAAGAAAAGAACCCACAGTTGCTGGCAGATGTGTCTATCAGAAGTGTGCAGCAACTGTTGCATAATGATCTGGGTTACAGGAGTTTTTGTGCTCGTAAAAAACCACTGCTAACTGCACTTCAGAAGAAAATGAGAGTAAATTTTTGTAAGAAATATCTTGCCTGGAGTGAGGAGCAATGGAAAACTGTGCTTTGGAGTGATGAGTCAACATTTACTGTCACTGGTACCCCTTCATCACGAGTGTACCGCAAACCAGGCAGTGACCCCCTGGATCCTAAGTACACTTCCAAGTTTGTTAAATACCCAGCCTCACTCATGGCTTGGGGCTGCTTTACATATTATGGTGTTGGTGATTTGGTAATTCTACCTGCAAATGAAAAAGTGAACCAGAACAATTATTTGGAGCTATTATGTGATGTTTTAAGTGACTTTTGATAAAACCAAGGCAATAGTATTTATGCAAGATTCTGCCCCTGCACATGTTACAAAGTCAGTGAAACAGTGGCTAACAGACTGTGAGGTTCCCTTTATTCGAGATTGGCCCAGAAACAGCCCAGATATCAATCCCATTGAGAATTTATGGGTGCACATGATGCGGCATATCATCTTTGCCTAAACTTGAGGCTGCAATCAAGCAGCTATGGAGCAGTTTTAGTCTGTCTGTTCTGCAAAACTACGCCATCAGTCTCCCCAGACGCCTTGAGAAGATAATAAAGGTGAAGGGGAATGCCAGTAAATACTAAATTCAATGGTCAGTGTTAATTTATTTGTTTCTCCTTGTTAACCACAAGAATGTTTTCTTTTTTTAAGATGGCGTCAAAACTTTCCGTGCCTACTGTATATCTCGGTAGCCAAGAGTTGAAAATGTCAGCTACTAATGTATATGCTAAGAAATAAGTCATAGGAAATCTAGACAATACATAATAAATTAGGTAGTTCCAGGTGAATATAAATATCACTCAGGCTTCTTCCTTCCTTTCTTATATGCATTTACATTACGAGAGTAGCTCACACGGCATATTTCACGGGAAAAAAAAGCAGGGGAAATTAGCGAACGACTGCAGGTTGGATGTTGCCAAGTGATAATTAGCCAATTCCAGGTGTATGGCACAATCAATTACCTTATATTTTTTATATATATATTATTTTGTATAAGAATAGGGCATAGGGCTCATTTCAATGGATGAAAACAGTGGAAAAATCTGGGGTAGATTTACTTAGCGCAGAGCGGCTGAGCAGACGACACGAGAGGGTAATGGAAGGGAGGTAGGTAGGGAGGGGAGTACAGAATGGGGGAATGGCTAAATGTAAACAATGGATGGGAGTACTGACGACATTAGCAGCTCTGACTATTGTTGGACATTGGCAGTGCTGATAGATGATACAAGTCACCACCTGAAAGCCCGGGCGAATTAAAAAACACACAGAGTCACTCAAGTGACGCCCCGCGGTATGATCCATTGCACCCGACCGTCACGAAAGTGACAACCCGCGGTTAAGGGGGTAATTCATCCGTCCACCATCCAATCCTATGGTAACCCACTAGAAGCACAGAAGCCAGGGGCTAGGCAAGTTGGTCCTGACATTTAAGATGAGTGTGACCAGCTTCACTCATCCCTGAGTGGCATTACGTGGGCGAAAAACCCCAACCATCCCTTGGATATAAACTTACACAGGCTCAATCCAACTGGAGCACCTTAATATCCCATTAAACCAACAGGTGCCATAATTTGATTATATGGTTACCACCCAGCAAAGTAAATGGTTTCCTGGTGTACAGGAAACCATTTGGCTTGTCACTCAGTGCAGTCACCCATTGGCAGAAGGAAGGGGAAAGCATGAAGGAAAGAAAGACAGAAGACAGAGTGCTAGGCAGAAAGAAGAGGAAAAAATGAAGGAAAGAAAGACAGAAGAGGAAGGAAGGATGAGAGGAAAGGGCAGACACCCAAGGCAGCACTACATCGAGTGAGTAGATGGTGAGCGCCCCCATCTATAATAATGTCACGAATTTTCTACATTGTAACGTTATGTTAAGTAAGTCGTGACATCGTCCCATAAATTTGAATTGTCGGGTTTCGCTCCGAGCTGTTATACGCCGGCGCGCGCACCTCCCACGCTCGCCGCGTCGAGTATTCAAACCGGAGCTCAGTCTGTCTGCTGACACGGCACGACGCGGTACGCCTTTCAAGGCTTTAGTGATTTCTTAGCGATTTCAGATTTCAGCTTGTATTGGCGTGTGTCCCGCAGCTCCCACCCACTTTGGTGATCGTCGCAGCAGCTCGGTTTCATCCATACCGATTAGTATTTTCTGGTTTTTCCTAGGCTTAAGTTTTTTTTTGGAAATATTTAGCTGTCTGTCTGAGTGAGTGAGTGCATTCCTTCATTTGATTTGAATTGGAGTCATGTAACGTAAATTAATTTGCTTGTATTTAATAAATTTACAGTTCGTTTTCTTGAGCTTTGTTAAATGTAACAGTCGTGTTTAATTTTCCCACTTATTTAACATAGTTTTGCTACTCCACATTAGCACAACTTTTTGTATTAAATCACGACTGGTACTTAGGCCAGCTTTTGGCATCAATCCTTAAATCCGTTGTGCTAGCTAGGAGTTTGGCTCAGCCAAGATCCTGTTATCTTTATTATTATCATTTTTGATTGTTGGGGGGGGAGAAACTAACTTTCTTAGAGGCCAACGGTACAATATTACAGCCTAATAGAGCGTCTAGTCTCTGCTGCGTACCGTTGAGAAAGTCTATAAATTCTCGACTCTAGAGAATTGGCGTAGTGAGCCAGCATAAAGTGAAATCGCTGCTCGATTTCACAAGTCTATTCTCTCTTAGTAAATGACTCGATAGTCATTCTTAGCACACATAGCTATACATTGTATACGCGAGTTATACAATATCATTATTCCTTTGAAAAACAAATTTACCCTGACATCTGGCGACCTCACGCCAGGATGTAAAACATAAATTTCCCCTAACAAATAATACTGAATTCTATTTCTTGTCGAAATTTCCAGGATGGTAGTTATGAAGTGCGACCTTTACCCTATGACTACAGAAAAAAAATGCTTAGGTTAAGTTAGGAAACATTAACCTAACCTAACCTAACCTAGTCACTGGTTTTCAGCAGCCGTAGGGTACAGGTCGCACTCTGTGACTACCACCCTGCAAATTTTGACAAGATATAGAAGTTGGTATAAATATAAAGAAAAATATACATTGCACAACGAAATTACATATTTTTTCTCGATCACTGGACCAATATAACTTCAGGAAAAATACATTTAAATTGGCAGATCGAAGTACAGGACATCTGAATATTGATTGGCTTTAAGTTCATTCAGCTATTTTCTCATACTACCCACAATCAACTCTGGAACATTATATATTTTACACATTTTGGAGCTACGAGCACCTTTCTCCATTTCCGCCACGATTTTATTTCTAACTCATTATACAGTACTAGCGTTTTTTCACTCTTTGCAGTGGTATAGCTGCCTGGCCTTCCCTTTACCGCCAGCTGTTCCAGGTTCAACCCTTCTTACACCATTTCCACTATCATCCAGTCCACCTCTGGCTCCACCTGAAGCACAAGATAACATATTTCCATCAATTACTAATCAAGGACACGAGAGTGTAACATTCAACTTACGGACACACTGAATACGTGTGGGAAAACAGGCCGAAACTGAGTGTTGATGCTGGCATCACAGTGGTGATATTTCGAAACTTGTGGTGCCAGAAGGCAAAAAAATGTTTTTTTTTGTAGCGAATGCTCATTCATGGGAATATTTGATGGCTGCTGAGAAAGTGTGTTTTGCCAAACTGGTGCCCTACTGTACATGTTTATGCCTGCAGCTGTTCTAAGAATGGGTAGAGTCTACAACCTAGTGGCAGTAAATTTTGTATCATTCAATGCTCAAATTTCTCTCCGACACAAGAGCATCAGGTGCAGCACATTTTCTCACAGGGTTCTCTTCACCTTCAAACTGTCCATCCTACCCTTCACATTACTGTTAAGTTTAAATGGAAGAATTACCCACTTACAGAAATTGCAGTTACTACACGAATATAACAGCATTTGTCCGACTAAGATCCTCTTCATGTATAGAGACAAAACGGGATCAAAGCTGGGCTAAAACTTCTGCGGCATTAAAAATAAACACAAGTCATTATATGGGAACAAGTCTTCCATCTGATCATTTCACAGCATAGTGAACTATCAGGTTCTACACTTACTCTTCTCCAATGAAGTTGTCTCTTTAACCCCTTTGCTCTGATCATTCACTTTCATTTTATTCTACTCTTACTCTTCTCTAGTGAAGATATCTCTTTAACCTCTTCACTCTGATAATCCATTTTCATTATATTCTTGCTATCTCCAGATGATGTTATTCAGATTAGAAAAGAACTTGAGTGGCTAGACAGTAGTTCAAATGGTCTATCTAAACAAAATAAAACTATCAGATAACAGCAAGAGGGAAAAAAAAAAAAAAAGTCACCAGAGTGAGAGGTTAAACTCACTCTTGATTATGCCATATTTGTACATAACTCTCAAATATCAAAGGCTCTCCTCCTCCATAGGCACCTCACCTGATTTGCAGTTAATCTCAGTTTGTTTTTTACACTGCAAACCAAAGTTTACTTTCAAATTCTTCCTTTCAAACGTATATATTTTTTAATTACTGGCATTCATATTTAGTTATCTAGTATTTCCCTGTTCAAATTCAAACTCACCAACTGCTGCAGAAACCTCACACTCTGCCAATAAAACTGCATCTGCAGCATATAAATAAGTATGGCAATTCCTGGAGACATGTTGCTAAAAACTACCATGCTCTGCAAAAACTGCACTTAGGAATGGCTATTTTCCAACAAAAATCTCATAAACAGACACTAAAAACTGTATTAATTGTTGCTGTTAAGCAGAATATTCTACAAGGTGTAATGACCAGGTTTATTTACACTGGTCAATGGCCAAAATGGTTCTCATACATGAGTATGTGACCCTGACTAATTTGATAGCACTGATTTCAAATCCGATATTCATTTTGTGCTATCGGACCAGGTTTCTTGAACATCAGACTGAAAACAAATTCATTGTTGCATAATTCATCTCAACCTTGTAACATACAGTAGGCGCGGAAAGTCCTGACGCCATCTTAAAAAAAGAAAACATTCTTGTGGTTAGCAAGGAGAAACAAATAAATTAACACTCACCATTGAATTTAGTATTTACTGGCATTCCCCTTCACCTTTATTATCTTCTTAAGGCGTCTGGGGAGACTGATGGCGTAGTTTTGCAGAACAGACAGACTAAAACTGCTTCATAGCTGCAGCCTCAAGTTTAGGCAAAGATAATGTGTCCATACTACACAGCTGCCGCTTCATGTGCGCCCATAAATTCTCAATGGGATTGATATCTGGGCTGTTTCCGGGCCAGTCTCGAATAAAGGGAACCTCACAGTCTGTTAGCCACTGTTTCACTGACTTTGCAACATGTGAAGGGGCAGAATCTTGCATAAATACTCTTGCCCTGGTTTTATCAAAAGAGTCACTTAAAACATCACATAAGAGCTCCAAATAATTGTTCTGGTTCACTTTTTCATTTGCATGTAGAATTACCAACCTACCAACACCATAATATGTAAAGCAGCCCCAAGCCATGAGTGAGGCTGGGTATTTAACAAACTTGGAAGTGTACTTAGGATCCAGGGGGTCACTGCCTGGTTTGCGGTACACTCGTGATGAAGGGGTACCAGTGACAGTAAATGTTGACTCATCACTCCAAAGCACAGTTTTCCATTGCTCCTCACTCCAGGCAAGATATTTCTTACAAAAATTTACTCTCTTTTTCTTCTGAAGTGCAGTTAGCAGTGGTTTGTTACGAGCACAAAAATTCCTGTAGCCCAGATCGTCATACAACAGCTGCTGCACACTTCTGACAGACACATCTGCCAGCAACTGTGGGTTCTTTTCTTTTAAATCCCATGCTGTTAGCCTTGGATCCTTGCTAACATGCCTTGAGATCAGCTGACGGGTCCTGAAGGTTGTCTTACGAGGTCTCCCAGGCTTGGGAAGTGGAGTGGGAGGAATGGCCTCCCCACTGTCCTTGAATCACTTCACCAGTCTCTGTACTGTCCTCAGTCTAACACCATCTGATTTGCAATAAATGGGAGTTTGTGGCCAGCTTTGTATAAAGTAATCACTTCCACACGTTTGTCCTTGCTTGTGGTTACTTTAGGCATGATGAGAATGTGGTAGGTAATCAAATAACTGTGTTATTTGAGTCAAAACATGCCCTCATGGTGCATCACACACAGAGACAATCCTCCTCCTGTGGCTGCCCAAACATTACTGGGCCTGCTCCTGTGGTGTCAGACCTATCAAGCAGGGTTGCCAGCTCCCACTGAAAAAGCGTCAGCTCATTTCGCATCACAGGGGAGGGTAGTATTGACCTTACTGCATCACACAAAGAGACAATCCTCCTCCTGTGGCTGCCCAAACATTACTGGGCCTGCTCCTGTGGTGTCAAACCTATCAAGCAGGGTTGCCAGCTCCCACTGAAAAAGCGTCAGCTCATTTCGCATCACAGGGGAGGGTAGTATTGACCCTACTTCACTTAACACGAAAAAGAATGACGTCGGCAAAAAAACTTCAATACTTTCCCCGCCTACTGTATATTGAGACACCCACAGATAATATTGTGATGATTTATGGTACAAAAATATGGAAATCCAATGCACATTTTACTGGCAAGCAATGAAGTCCTAAAAATACTTCTGCACTTTGCTTTTCTGCGTGTTCAGCTGAATCTCTTCACGTTGTAGCATCCAGCTGTAGTCGCCCACCATGTTGGGACTGAATCGGCCATGATGCCTGTTCTCCATTTTAGCAATGTCTTGGAGAAACCTTTCACCATGCTCGTCACTGATGAGGTTATCTGGGAAGAAATCGAGGTGGGAGTGAAAGCAATGAATCTTCAAGGACATCAGTGAGCCCAGAGCTAATTAACTCCGTAATGTGCCCACCACAATTTCTTTGCAGTTGTCTGCATGATGGTTTCCAAGGTAGTTCTGTGAGACATTCACGAATGATTCTCATGAGTCCCTCTCTAGCGGGTTTAATGCCTTGATGAAGTCACCATCATTAACCAGCATGCATATCTGAGGACCATTCAAGACCCCTGCTTTCAACTTGGCTTCAGATACCACCAAGCTTCACAGACAAGTACTGTATTGAAACCCAGTACCCGTTTGATCCATGGCTTTTACAAAATTTTTCGCCAAGCCCAGCTTGAGATGTGGTGGAGGCAAGAATATGTTTTCTGGATCTACAAGGGGTTTGTGAAGACAGCTGAACCTTCCGGGTGCATCTTTTGGTCTTGCCAGCCATTTTTTCTTACACAGTGTTAAGCATTAGCTCTACTGTTCCACAAGAATAGAAAGCACATATGCTTTGTGTAACCGCTCTGAAGGCCCACAAGTAAACTGATCACTCTGAGGTCCCTGCATATTTTCCAATGATGTTTCTCATATTCGACAGCTGAAAGCACAATATTCGTGGTTTCATAGCTCTCAGTCATCTTCTCCACATGTGCTACTGGCACGGACGGAAGCCGATTCACGTTGTGTAGGAGGACTGCTTTCAGAGTATCTCTTTCTGAATCTATAAACAGCCTCCAATCATTTGGCTTGTGTGGATCAGACTTGCAGAGTTGTTGCACGAGAGTCACCGCATCATCGCAATACCAAAGGTTGTTTGCTATTTTGAAAAATACAGACAGTTGTCAATGCCAATGATACGCGTAGTGATGCACACTCCATCTTCCAGCAGGTTACGCTGCTTCAGTCATGATCCCAGGAGCTCTGTCTTTTCTTTAGACAAATCAAGGTCCCTTATGAGATCATGAAGGGCTCCCTGGTTGAATGGTTTGGGCCCACTGTTTCCTGGGTCATCCTGGTAGTCATCATCCAAGGGGTTATGACTGGAATCAGATTTGCTGCTTAGCTTGTGTTCAGCAGGTGGATTTGGAACCGGCAGTTCTGCACTGTGTGGCACTGGTCGGATTGCAGAAACGATACTGGGGTACTGTACTGTAGCTCGTGTCTTGACAGTCATTCCTTTGATGTTCGTAAGACAGAAGTAGCTGTCGTTGCTGTGGTCTTTGGGCTCTCACCACACCATTGGTATGGCGATGGCAAACCCGAACTTCGTTTTCCATGCATCCATTCACTCAGGTGATTGACGCTGGACCTACACACTACGTGAGGCACCCATTTCTTGTCTTGGTCACTCAACGAACATTTGAAGCAGCTTTTGTAGGTCACTCAAACAGCCTTTGTGATGGGTTTCTTGAAGCATTCTGGGTGAACGCTCCACAAATGTAACAAAAACGGTCAGGATCATTTACACATTTGTGGCATTCCATCTTTCATCACTGTCAGTCACTGTGAATTTCTGCAAGATCAGAAGTGGAAACAACATATGTAACCTGCAACAAAAATACAAATTTAAGCAATGGAACTAAACAAATAAATGCATGAGTCACATCCTGTGAGCAAGATATACCGATATACTGGTTTTCAAGAACTGGGCCGGATACGTTCTTACAGATGCCATATTCGAGTTCAACACCTTCAATTACCCTATAATCAGACCATTTCAATTCAGAACCATGAAGTGATTTTATTTTTGTTGACCAGTGTTTTATGCCTTAAATTTAACCATACAAACATGGCAGAAAAGTTGCAGGAGGATGAAAAAAAAGGCAGAATATAAAAGTGAGATGTGAAGCAGCAACTGGGCATTATGATTTGGTGCAGGTAGGGGTGGGGGAAGGTTGGTGCAAGGTATTCAAAGAAGAATCCTGTGAAGTATGTGAGGTGGTAGCTTGGGAGAAGTGAAAATGAAAGGGAGTGCAAGGAACAGCATGGTGGTATGAAGAGATGAGACAAGCTTTTGCACAAAAGAAGAAAGCATATAGTGTAGTGAGTTGATGGGAGGCAGAGGCTTAGAGAAACTTGAGATTTGGGAAGCAGGAAAATCACTGTTGCTATTAAGCAGCATATTTTAAATGGTAAAATAACTGGGTTTATTTAGAGGTCACAATCACCTATACAATAGGGATAGGAAAGCTGCAGAGAAGAGGAGAAAGGGGAAAAAGATTAGAACGGGAGAGCATGAAGAGAGTGGATGAGGAGCTTGGAAGGATTTTGAATGTTAAGTGGAGAGAATGTACGAAAATGCTCTGGTTAAGAGAGTAAGATGGGGTGATTAAGGTGGTGGAGGAATGAAAGATAAAATGACCAGAATGCAGGTTTTAAATATATATATAAAAAATGAGCAGATGGAGAGACCACTTTAAGGAACTTTTAAACATTGAGAATGAAACTGTATAAGTGGCTGGCAGATGGAAGGAGATGTGAAGGGTGGAAGAGATCATTAAGATGGAAGAAGTGGAGACAATGAAGAAAGTCTAAATGGGGAAAGTCCAGGGAACTGATGGAGTGCGTGGTGAAATGATGAAGGACAAGGGAGAGATAGCAAAAGACTGGATATGGAAGATGTGCAGTATGGTCTGGGAAGAAGGTAGAGCCATACAGGATTGAAAGTCAGGTATAATTATTCCCCTGTACAAATGAAAAGAGAAAAAAGATAAGTGTGGTAATCACAAAGGCATTTGTCATCTTAGTTTAACTGGAAAACTATATATATAGGTAAGATACTTACTGAAAGAGTTAGGGATATAACAGAGGAACTAGCTGGAGAAGAAAAGAGAGGTTTTAGAAATGAAAGAGGCTGTGTAGATCAGATATTCATCCTATGGTGTTTAGTGGAAAAGCTTCTGGAGAAGGGAGATAAAGTGTATGCTGCCTTCATGGATTTAGAGAATGCATATGACAGCATATAAAAAAGGAAGGTGGAAAATATAAAATATATATAAGTAAATGGGAAGCTGTTGAATGCCATGAAGAGTATGTATGAGGGTGCTAGGGTTGCAGTGCGTGTGGTTGGTGAACTGGGTGAATTGTTCTATCTGAATGTTGGACTGAAACTGGGATGTGTCGTCTCCATGGTTGTTCAGTTTGTTTGAGGATGAAGTTATAAAAGACATACAAGGTGAGGCAGTGGATGATGGAGTAGCCATAATGAGAGAGGGAAGCATTTGCAAATTTCCTTCCTGGTGTTCACAATGATACTGTGTTGTTATGTGAAGACAAAGGGGAACTGCAAGGCTTGGTGAATAAGTATGGGAGAGTGTGTAAGAAATGGAATCTAAAGGTGAATGTAGGGAAAAGTAAAGTTGTAGTCTTCGAGAGAAATGAAGTCACTGAATGCTCAGTGAGGCTGGATAGTGAGGAAATGGAAAATGTGATACCATTTATGTATTTAGGTAGTGTGATGAGTACAGATGGAAGTTTGAAGGATATAGTGCTTGAAAGGGTGAAGCAAGGAAGAAAGGTTACTGGTTCATTGAAAGCAGTGATACAAACTAGGGAAGTGAGGGGGGGGAGGGGGGGGAATGCTACATGACAGCATTAAGATCCCAACTCTAAGTGTGGAAATGAAACTTGGGGGGAATGCTGCATGACAGCATTAAGATCTCCACTCTAAGCGTGGAAATGAAACTTGGACCCTGATGGAAGTATACAAGACAGAAGTGAGAGCAGTGGAAAAGAGTTTTCTGAGAGGATCATGTGGAGAGAGAGAGAGAGAGAGAGAGAGAGAGAGAGAGACATTAGGGTGGCCCCTCAAAAAAAGTACTGTAGAAACTGTTCACTTCCACAAGGCTATATGTGTTCCTTATCATTACTGAAGGCACTATGTGAAAAATCTGACGAAATGCACAATTTTCAGAGGTCACTCACGATGCCGTAATTCCGAAAAAATAACTGAAAACATAACCGATGGATTTTCAACAAAAAACGAAATATGTATTTTCAACATTTCCGAACACAGACATTATTTGAGTGCTAAAAGAACATGCTTAAAACACTAAGTATAGGAATAATGCATCACTGTCTTTGTCAAAGCTGCTTTTGTCAGGACTGGCAATCTTTTCTGGTGGTTGGCGACAAGCTGCAGTATGTACTGCTTTTGAGATTCGCCTCTCGTCAGGACTTTGTTGTACGAATGGATGAGAGCTACACTTCTCTTGGCACAGTCGTTGACAACCTTCACATGTTTGCACTTGGCCAGAAGCGACATACACCTGGGGTCTGTCAATCAAAGGTTGGGTGATTTCGCTATGAACGCCCTGGCATCATCTTGTACTGTCACAGAGAGTAGGTTGAAGAACTTCAATGAATGTCTGGTAATGTAAGTTGCCAGTGAAGCTTGGTGGTCGAATGCACCACCATCGAAACGTCGTGCAAGTGTCCAACGAGGAGGACGGTCAGGGTTTTCCACCATAGATGCTTTAGTGGCGTCGTCAACTTGATGATCAAAAGAGGCAAGCTGAACTATTGGGCAGTCTGACACAATCAAGCGCGGCAGCTACTTCCTTAGTTACAATGGCTTTCTTAGCTTTACTTTGCTGTCTAATATGTTTGGACATCAATGGCACTTGAAATTCATCCTCAGACTCTGCTGACGAAGAAGTCCAATAGTCTTCAATGTCACTAGAACTGGGATGGTACAGTCATTGTCATCTGCTCTCAAATTGGCTTGCATTTTTCTTTTCAAGCATTGGCTTGATCACTTCTATGCCGCTTACAAGCCTCCTTGTTTGCCAAGATTCTGTCCACCCCAGACATACTCCCACTGAAGGGATTCTGTTGCTGTAATCGCAGGAACTGCCTACCCTCTTCATCTGTCATGGTCAGCAGAGCATCCTTTTGAGAAATATCAGTGTTGTGAGCTTTTTCTTGAAGTTTTGCGGTTTGATCCGATACCCTGGTTTTGGTAATGATCTGTTGTTCTTCAATACACAGAACTCTTTGTGAAGCTTCTGGAGCTTGTGAATACCATCCCAGATCACCATTACCTTCTCAATGGTACTCTTAGCACTGCGAATGATCTTAAACCATTCTGATGGTGATACATAAGTTCCTGAAGACATAGGCATTAGTTGGCAGGTGAGCACCCAATAAATATATATAACTTTCTTCAGCTTGCCCAGAAGCCCAACATTTGGACTACTTCTTGTCATAGGCATGACCTGTGAATGGAACACACTGATAAGCAAGGCTCTATTAAAACTACTGATAATAATACTCATCAGATCTTTATTTTGATACAGTAGCTTCAATTCACTCTGCATATCTGGATACTTACGATCGTATGCTGGATACAATGATTATAAGACATTGCGTTTGGTATCAGAAATATTCCATCATTAATGAATCAAATATTCATCAACAAGTGCTTGGTATGTGGAGCATAAAAATCTAATACATCAAAGTACCTTTTTTTGATAAGTGTCATTATTGGTAGCTATAATAATGACATAAATTTTACTTGCCGGATAATCGTAATTCACTGCTCGATATCACGACACGCTAGTCATCAAGAGCACACCAATGTACTATGTCCTACTGTGGGAAGAAATAGTCATCCACTGAGTGACCACTGAGTCAATGACGAGCCACCCGGTGCACGCTGCAGAGTGGACATGGTGCTTTCCTGGCTGTGCCGGAGTTTCCAACAGATGGTTGCAGCACGCAGTAGTGGTAGAAGCATGTTGCAAAAAGTATGTCTACCGACTACTGCTCAAGCTTTACTCAATGCTAAGTTCGATAACTGTCGCAGTTTTAGGATAGTTACAAGACATATACAGTAAACCCTTGATAAGCCGAACTTTTAGAAGCCGGAATCTTCAGTTAGCTGAACTCAGGCCGAGACCATGTATGAAAGTAGGCCAAAATGCGAAAGTAGGGGGAGAAATGGCGCCAAGCGGACTCGTGGCGCCAGTCTGCTGCTTGCTTTTGGAGACGGTAGTTGCGCCATTCTTACTGTCATTTAGTGCTGAACAGTGCTCTCCTTGTGCCTTCTGCCTTGCCATGGAAGGTTCATAGCTTAAAAGAAGTGATACTGGCACCTCTAGTCGTAAACGAATGAAGCTAAAAAAAAAAAAAATGTGCATGTGTGACAGTGTAGTGATCATGATTAAAGTTCAGTACTATTATTACTGAAAGTGTTACATTGCAGTCTATTACAGTGATTACATTTAAGTTTAGTTCTTAATATAGAGTGAAATAAATACTGGGTACTGTTTAGAATTTATGTTAAAGTATGAACTAACCCACCTTCACCAACTCCGTCTCCAAAACAAAACAAACTGCCGAACTTCGAAGAATCTACTGCTTCTAACGAAAGGTGTTACATTGCAGTCTATTAGAGTGATTACATTTAAGTTTAGTTCTTAATATAGAGTGAAATAAATACTGGGTACTGTTTAGAATTTACGTTACAGTATGAACTCAACCACCTCCACCATCTCTGTCTCCAAAACAAAACAAACTGCCAAAGAATCTACTGCTTCTAACGAAAGGTGTTACACTGCAGTCTATTATAGTGATTACATTTAAG
>JAGKTI010000925.1:0-30601 GCA_018397915.1 Birgus latro
CGGCCCAGGTTAGAATATGCAGCAGTAGTGTGGTCCCCACACAAAAAGAAAGATATAACCAAGATTGAGAGAATACAAAGAACAGCAACCAAGATGGTCCCTAGTCTGGCAGATTTGCCATACAGGGAGAGGCTGGAAAGGCTGGATTTGCCCTCCTTAGAGGAAAGGAGAAAGAGGGGTGACATGATTGCAGTGTTCAGGACCATGATAGGAGTAGATAAAACTGACAGAGAAAATCTGTTTGTGTGGGATGAGGGAGCAACAAGAGGACACGGAATGAAACTAAAGAAGCCAAGCTGCTCGAAGGACATCAAGAAATTTAGTTTTCCGTATAGATGTATAGACCTGTGGAATAGCCTGGACAAAGAGATCGTCCGGTCTAAAAACTTAAATGAGTTTAAGGCAAAATTTGACTTATTGAGAAACAGAGACGGGACCCCACGAGCGTAGCTCATTTCCTGTATATCACAATTAGGTAAATACAATTAGGTAAATACACACACACACACACACACACACACACACACACACACACACACACACACACACACAAACTACAGTAACTGGTTTCCTGGGTTACAGGAAACCATTAGGTTTGTCATTCAGTGTACAGCCACCTGAAGCAGAGAAAAGAGCAACAAAACATGAGAAAGGAAAGGGAAAAATATGAAGGGAGGAGGGCAAACACAAAGACTGAATGTGAAATGGGAAGGAAGAAGTAAGCAGCACTGCATCAAGTGGATGATAGTCACCACTATGGTAAAGTGGTAAATCATGGATTTTGCATGATTATACAGGCAAAAAGTCATAGGATTTTGACTTTTTGGTCCAAGTGTAGCATGCTCTACAGAGTTATATTATTAATCAAAGCCAGATACAGGAAGATAATAATATAACACAGAATTTGCACAGTACTGTAAAGTCTGGCCAAGTTACTTAACATCTTGTGCACCTCCCTAAATTCTTTCACCAGAAGGAGACTCTACTAAACAGAGAAATGTATAAAGGACTATTATACAACAGCAATGTATACTGTACTAACCTTCAACCCAAGGACCTTGTTATTTTTAAAGAGGTGAGCAATACCACCAGTGAGTGCAGTAACAGCTTTTTCTTTGGCACCCATCAGCTTTTCTAGATTCAGCTTTACATTCTCAACCTGAAATCCAGTATTACAATTTCAGTACAGTAGCAATATAAATAAAAATGAGTCCATGCTTCTTGTTTAGGAATCCCCTTGTTGGGGTTAGCCATATTACAGCTGATGTTTTCCATGAACTAGAAGCTAAAGCAAGGGCCAAAACCAGCTAATTATTTCTCAACAGTTGAGGAAGCCCACTGGGGAAAAAAACAAATTTGAGATAAGTACAGTAATACTATCTATTGTGCACTTTTCTATATACAGTAGTATCATGAAAGAATATATATCCATAAGGTGTGAAACATTTCTTGTCTCACTACTTTAATTTTGGAATGGGGACACATTTTTAGCCAAGGCTTACCTACCCAACAAGGTGTAAAATTAAGTTTCCAACTCAACTCAACTGGTAGTTACTTACTTTCACTGCTCACCACTTGCTGCTTACCATCAAAACTAATACATCTAAGAATTAGCTTCCAACTCACGTAAAATAGTTACCCAACCCTGCCCAGGAGGAGCTAGAGGACAGGTATTGTTTTCACTCAGTTTGTCTATCTGTCTGTTAACAACTTTATGTGAAAACTATTGGTGCGATTTTGACTAAAATTACAGGAATGATGGGCTATGATCTTCTGATAACCTGATTAAATTTTGGGCTAAACTGGACAAAGGCTCAGGCTGTAAGTCCCCCCCCCTCAAAAAAAAAATCGCCATAACTCCCTTCAAATTCGTCAAATCGACATGAAACCAATGCCTAAAGGTGCATCTTTCAAATCTGCATCTTATAACATGTCTCATTACATCAGGGGGGTTACCCCCCACTTAGCGGTAGGGGAGTCAATGTCAGTTGGGTCAGGCCTAAAATTTCAAATGGGCATAAAGTTGTCAATTATCACCTGATTTACTCCAAATTTGATATGTGACATCTTTGACTAGATATCCTGTTGTGTTTAAATGTGATATATGGGGATGCCCATCATCCACTCACTCAATGTAGGGATGCCTTATGGTCTCTACAGTGAGTGACAAGCCAAATGGTTTCCTGTACCCAGGAAACCATTTACTATGCTGGGTGGGAACCATATAAGAGGGGTTTTTGGCTGGGTCAGGTGTCCCCCAGAATCTTCTATCTAAAATCAGTTAATCATGACAAATGTTTTGGAGAGCCTTGGAGGGCCCAATACCTGCCCAGGGCCCCAACCAAATGGGCAGATTTGCATGGCCATGTGGAATGTGAAAGGTGTGAATGAGGAAAGCAAGAGGGTGTATTTGGTGAATGTGTTCAACAGTGCGAGATATGCCGTGATGGCACTGTGTGAAACGAAGATGGAAGGGTGTGAAGTGGAGGATTGAAAGAGTGTAAAGTGTGTAAGGACGGATATGAATGGGTAAGGAAGATGCATGGAAGGAGTTGGTTTGTTGATGAATGAAGTGTGGCAGAGTGGAATGAGAGATTATAAGCATGTCAGCTCGTGATGTATGTTTGTCAAGTTCAAGTTTAAGAAGGTGAAAGTGGCAGCGTTTGTAGCGAAGGCACTGTGTCAGGAAAGGAGGTTGTGCATTTGTAAGCCATATTTCAAACACAAAGATGCACTTAGTATAAAGGGAACAGGTATCATGTTGAAAGGCGCCTGACTGATTATGTGCTCGTAGAGAGGTCGATGATGGGAATGGTTGCTGATATGAAGGCTGTGAGAGGACGAAGTGGAGGTTTGTCAGATCATACGATTGTGGTATGCAAGATCAAGCTGAGAGGAGTGAGGTGGAACAGGAGATTGAGGAACAGTCAGAGATAAAGACTGAAAGTAGAGAAGCTGATGATCAAAGAAATGGCAGATGAATACAGGACCAAAGTAGAGGTGTTAGAATCAGTGAATTGGAATGAAATGGATCTGGAAGACCTGTGGAATGCAAATAGGGATTATTTAGTTAGGAATGCTAAAGTGGCGTGTGGTGTGGCAAGAGTAACAACAAAGAAGAATGGTATAGCATGGTCGGATGAAGAGGAAGATGTGGCTAGAGTGGTTACAGAACAGGGGTTCACTTGAAATGAGAACTGAATATACTGAGAGCATGAAGCATATAAGAAACTAGTGAAGAGGAAAAAGAAGGAGGTAAATGATCAGCTATGAAGAAAAATGAATGCAAAGTACTTTGAACATAAGAAGTTATTCTGGAAAGGGGTGCGGATATGTAGAAGTGACAGCGGAAAGAAATGTGAAAGTGTGAAGGATGTAAGTGGTAGATTATTAACCCATGGGGATGAAGTAAGGACCAGATGGAAAGAGTATTTTGAAAGCCTTATGAATGGAAATAGAAAGAACTGCTGCTGTACACATGACTGATTTTGGGGGTGTGCAGAGAAATAATGCAGTGACAGGAAACACGACACTCGCACAGGTGAAGAACGCTGTGAAGCGGCTGAAAACTGGGAGAGCAGCTTGGGTTGAAGAGATGTATGCAGAGATGATTAAGTGTAGTGGTGAGAGTGGAATGAAGTGCTTGCTGGAGATATGTAAGAAGGTATGGATGAGTGAAACTATGCCAGCAGAGTGGAAAAAAAGGTAGTGATTGTATCCCTGTACAAAAATAAAGGTGAGCGAAGTGAGTGCAACAATAATTGTGGCATAAGTTTACTGAGTGTGGTATGGAGGGTATATAGAAGAATTATTATACAGGAAGTATTAGTTTGGACATGTGGAGAGGATGGGGGATGATAATTGGGTGCAGAGGGTGAGAAGTGTTAATACTGGGGGAGGGGTTGGGAGGGGTAGACCGAGAAAGACATGGGACGAGGTCATTAAATGTGACTTAAGGGTTAAGGGACTGAATAGGGAGGCTGCCAGAGATCGAGCAGCGTGGAGAGCCGCCATTAGGTGACCAAGGCTGACACATGCAAGCATGTTGGAGCCTTCAAAAACGAAAACGAAAACGAAGTAAGAGAGACATCAGAAATCCTACTGAGTGATGAACAGGGTGGCTTTAGGAGTGGCAAGAGGATGTGTAGATCAAATATTTGCAGTATGAAAGATAATGGAGAAGGCTTTTGAGAAAGACTATAAGGTGTTTATGGCATTTATGGATCTAGAAAAAGCAGACAGAGAAAGATTGTGGAAGATTTTGCAAATGTACGTTTTTTTTTTTTTATGCAAGGAGGAAGGAACCAAAGGCCACAGGCCTGCATACTGTTCCTTCCAAGAAAAAGCAAAAACAGTACAAAAGAGAGCCAAATTCAAGATCCGTTCAATTCGAGATGCCTGGAGACACTGCGTTTGAAAGACTGGAGATCATAAGAAGTAGGAAATACAGACAGAGGAAGACAGTTCCAGAGTTGACCAGTTGCATAAATGAAGGACTGGGAGTATCAGAGGAACAGTGACCACTGAAGTAGTGACAGAAGAGAGATAAAGATGCAACAGTGCGGCGAAGAGACAAAGGTTGAAGGGAATCAGTAAGAGGAGGAGAGTTAATGAGATGAAAAGCCTTTGACTCCACCCTATTGAGAAGAGCTGCATGTGGGGAGCCTCCCCACACATGAGAGTTGTACTCCATACATGGGCGAATAAAACCCGTGTACAAGGTCAACAACTGTGCAGGGGTAAAGAAAGTTCGGAATCGGCTTAGCACACCTAATCTCTTGGAAGCAGATTTCACAAGAGATGTAATATGTTCTTTCCAAGACAAATCCCGAGAGAATGAAACCCCAAGCATGTTCAAGGATGATGCAGGACATAACTGTTCATTATTAAACATTAGTGGGTAATCCTGAGGAAGATTTTGTCGGGTTGATAAGTGTAAGAACTGAGTTTTGGATGCATTAAAAATAACGAGATTATTTTTACCCCAATCAGAGATACGAGCCAAATCAGACATTAGGTGTGCCATAGCCTCATCCCTTTTTTGTTGAAGTAACTGCTGAGATGGACGTTGTAGATGGTAAGCTGCTAGGTGCCGTCATGAGTTTTAATGATGGTAATGAGGCATGTACAAAGGTAAATGGGCATCTAAGTGAATGGTTCATGACCAGGGTGGACGTGTGACAAGGCTGTGTACTCTCCCCATGGTTGTTCAATATATATATGGGTAGGATGATGAGAGAAGTAAAAACACGAGTAACTGAGAGAGGGATGGTGTTGTTAATGAATGGTGATGGATGGAGTATCTCAAATTTGCTGCATACTGATGATGCAGTACTACAGTAAACCTTTGAGATAACGAACCCTGGTACTGCGAATTTCGAATATAACAAACAACCAAATCACGACCAAACTTCCCGGGATTTTGTGAACAAAGGTTGCTAAATGCAGGGGAAGTTTGCAAATCAGCCCACAGTGACAACAGCATCCCTTTCTGGCACAGTAAGAGTACTTCAACAGCATCTCTTCTGGCACAGTTAGTGTACTGTAACAGTATTACATTACCGTGTACTCTTATTATAGGTATTGTATTTGTGGGAGGTGGGGGCACTTACCATCCACTCACTCAGTGTAGTGCTGCTCTCGGGTGTCTGCCCTTTCCTCTCATCCATCCTTCTTTCCTTCCATCCTCTTCTGTCTTTCCATCCTTCATTCTTTCCTCGCACTTCTGCCTACAGGTGACTTTACACTCCCTCTTCTATCTTTCTTTCCATCATTCTTTCCCCTTCCTTTTGCCTGAGGGTGACTCTGCACTGAGTAACAAGCCAAATGGTTTCCTGTACACCAGGAAATCATTTGCTACTCTGGGTGGTAACCATATAACCTAAATATTGGCTCCTGGTGGTTTAGTGGGTAATTACAGCGCTCCAATCAGATTCAGCCGGTGAAGGTTTAAATCCGAGGGATGGTTGGGGTTCATTGCTCACGTAATGCCACTCAGGGATGAGTAAGGCTGGTCACTCTCATCTTAAATGTCAGGACCAACGTGCCTAGCCCCGGGCGCCTACGCTCCTCATGGGGCAATGCAGGATTGGACGATGGATGGATGGATGGTATTTATATATACAACTTCAAACAGTATTGTACTTACATGTATAACTTCAAAAACCACTGAATTCTCCATGTAAAACTTCACAGAGTTAGTTTAGGTTGTGTCTGAGCATGCAGGACCGAACGGCTCCCCTTATATGGCGAACCGAATGCGGTAATTCCTCGGAAATACCGAACCCCTCGTATAAAGTGACCCACCCCTCTCCCCAAATAGTTCGCCATATCGAGGGTTTACTGTACTTGCAAATGCTTTCGATCGAGTCTGGCATAAATCTTTAATTTCCAAACTGCCCTCCTACGGTTTCTATCCTTCTATCTGTGCCTTCATCTCTAGCTTCCTTTCTGGTCGTTCTATAGCAGCTGTTGTAGACGGCCATCGTTCTTCTCCTAGACCTATCAACAGTGGTGTTCCTCAGGGCTCTGTCCTATCACCTACTCTCTTCCTTTTATTCATCAATGACCTTCTTAGCTGTACATCTAACCCTATCCACTCATATGCTGATGATTCCACCCTTCACCTTTCCATTAGATTTCCGCAACGTCCATCTCAGCAGTTACTTCAGCAAACAAGGGATGAGGCTATGGCACACCTAATGTCTGACTTGGCTCATATCTCTGATTGGGGTAAAAATAATCTTGTTATTTTTAATGAATCAAAAACTCAGTTCTTACACTTATCAACCCTACAAAATCTTCCTCAGGATTACCCATTAATGTTTAATAATGTCCAGCTCAGTCCTGCATCATCCTTGAACAAGCTAGGGGTTTCATTCTCTCGGGATTTGTCTTGGAAAGAACATATTACATCTCTTGTGAAATCTGCTTCCAAGAGATTAGGTGTGCTGGGCCGACTCCAAACTTTCTTTACCCCTGCACAGATGTTGACCTTGTACACGGGTTTTATTCGCCCGTGTATGGAGTACAACTCTCATGTGTGGGGAGGCTCCCCACATGCAGCTCTTCTCAATAGGGTGGAGTCAAAGGCTTTTCGTCTCATTAACTCTCCTCCTCTTACTGATTCCCTTCAACCATTGTCTCTTCGCCGCACTGTTGCATCTTTATCTCTCTTCTATCGCTACTTCAATGGTCACTGTTCCTCTGAACTGTCTGCTTGCATCCCTCCACCTCTACGACGGGCACGTAGTACCCGTCTAGCAACAAACTCTCATCCCTTTTCTGTCCAACTCTCTAATGCAGGAGTTAACCGTTACTCCCAGTCCTTCATTTATGGAACTGGTCAACTCTGGAACTGTCTCCCTCTGTCTGTATTCCCTACTTCCTATGATCTCCAATCTTTCAAATGCAGTGTGTCCAGGCATCTTGAAATGAATGGATCTTGAATTTGGCCCTCTTTTGTACTGTTTTTACTTTTTCTTGGAAGGAACAGCATGCAGGCCCTGGCCTTTGGTTCCTTCTTCCTTGCGTAAAAAAAAAAAAAAAAAAAAAAAGACAAGAACTATTGCAGAGATTTGCTGATGTCTGTGGGTGTTGTGCCTTGACAGCATATGTAGAAAAGAGTAAAGTGATGGTTACTGAGAAAGAAGATGACTCCCAATGTGATGTTACAGTGAATGGAGAGAGACTGGAATTGGTGAGAGAGTTCAGAAACCTGGGTATAGTGACAGAAGTGGGAGGAGAACGTGCAAAAGAAGAAAAAAGTAGAGTGACACAAGGAAAGAAAGTAGCTGGTACTATGAAGGCCTTGATAAGAAACAGAGGCTTGAGTGTTGCCGCTGCATGAGGCTTACATGGAGTGTTAGTGTCGACTTTAACATACGGATGTGGGACTATGGTGTGGCATGAAAATGAAAAGTCAGGAGTGAAAGCAGTGGAGATGGAACTGCTGAGGAATGTATGTGGAGTACAGAGAGTGGATAGGATATGAAATAATGTGATTTGTGAAAGATGCGGAGTGAAGAAGTCTGTGGACACCAGAATCGAAGAGAGTGTACTAGATGGTATGGTCGTGTGGAGGGAATGGATAACAACAGAGTGGTGAAAAAGGTATTTCTGATCGAATTTGAAGGTGGGAGGAGGCAAGATAGGCCAAGGAGAAGGCGAAGGGAAATGGTAGCTGGGAGTGTGAGGAAAAGAGGTATGGAAGTTGGTGAGGCTAGGAGACTGACAAGAGATTGAGGTGGCTGGATGAATGTCGTGAGAAGTGCATGATCAGGGATTTGGCACCCCTTTTTGATGTGACAGCATCAGGACTGACTCTATCAGATATGTTTATGTGAAGCTACAGAATGTGGTGAATGTTTTTGGCTTATCAGATACAGCCAGGATTCTGGGGGCTTGAATGATGAGTGAAAGGATGCGTGGCCCACTGGACTGGGCAAACTTGGGCTGTCTGGACACTGCTACTCCTCACCCTGCCCTAGGGAGGGAAAGGAAGTCAGGATGATGATGATGATGATGATGATGATGATGATGTTTATACCTCAGCACTAAAAATGACTGCCGGGGATGGGTTTGTTGTGCCTTGGCACCAGTTCTTGTAATTATTTAATATCACTCCACTTCATTTGGTGCTTGAACTTCATCACCACACTATTGTTTTGACAGTTACACACCTGAGAGTGACAGAGTTCAAAGGCCTGTAAGCTTATGTGGTGGTGATTGTATGCAAGTGAAAATAACATTTACAGTAAAACTTCGATATAACGGACTTCAGAAGACTGGAATTCGCTTTTATCGGACTCGAGGAGCTACCGGAATAAACTCCTATATATTGGAAAAAGTCCGATAAAGCCAGAAAGCAGTCCAGACTGCCTGACAACTTCAGCTATGTTCACCACAATAAGACAAGTAAAAGACATGTTTTTCAGTGCACAGTACAGTATTATTATACAATTTGATTAATGTAGTGAAGGTATAACACAGTACAATACTGCAATGGTGGTGAAAACCACTGATGCAATCCGGACTAATGTCTGATATATCGGAAAAAGTCCGGATTAGCAGGGGTAAGTCCGGATGTCGCTTTTATCGGAATTTTGCATATTTTGGACTGGCTTTGGCCCTAATTAGTCCGTTATAGTGAGGTCTTACTGTATACATAACCAATGAGGCTTCATACAGAATCATAATGGGTGTGTAAATGAATGTGCAATTGTATAATGAAAAAGGAACCTAACTTTTTGTCATCATATAAGAGATTCACTGCATATTGGTTCATCAAAAAACAAGGGTGTCTGCTGTATACTGTATATATATATGCACATACACAGTCAAACCCTGATCACAGTCAACTGGTCTGACAACCTACTGCAATAATGATAAACCGTGGCATCCAAATAACAACAAGGTAAAATTAATATTATTGGCTTACAACCTACAAGAATATGCTTCCATTTCTGCTTATTACCTGGATATTAATCCCCCAACCTGCCTATCAGGACTGGAGGTAATATTTACATAGGTTGCAACAACCTTCAACTCTGAAACAGATGAGGATTTCCTTTTATACAATAGGTAGTGTATTCATAACTGGTTACTTAATATTTTTAATAATCAATAACTGTGGCACAAAAGAAAGCATATAATGAGTGGATGAGGAACAGGGGCATCGAAGAAGCTGAGAGACAGACAAGAGAGTTATATGTACAGAGGAGGAGAGAGGTGAAAAGATTAGTAAGAGAGAGTAAGAAGAGAGTGGATGAGGAATTTGGAAGGGATTTGAGTGCAAAGTGGAGGGAATGTAAGAAAATGTTCTGGAAGGAGGTAAAGAGACCTAGACAGGGTGCCGACGAAGTCAGTGGGGGTGTGAAAGATAAAAATGGTAGATTACTAGTGGAGAAGGAAGAAAAAGTAAACAGATGGAGAGAACACTTTAATGAACTGTTGAACATAGAGAATGAAAGTAATGCAAGTATAAGTGGCTGGGGAATGGCGGGGAGAAGGAGGGTTGTGAGAAGAGAGGAAGAAATCAGTAGGATGGAAGTGGTGGAAGCAATGAAGAAAGTTAAAATGGGGAAAGCCCCAGGAATTGATGGAGTGTGTGGTGAAATGCTGAAGCATGGGGGAGAGATAGTAATAGAATGGATGTGGAAGGTGTGCAGACTGGCGTGGGAGGAGGGTAGAATCCCGGAGGAGTGGAAGTCGGGTGTAATTATTCCTTGTACAAAGGAAAAGGGGAAAAAGCAGTGTGTGGTCATCATAGGGGCATTTGCCTCCTCAGTGTAATAGGAAAAGTATATGGTAGGATACTTATTGACAGAGTTAGGGAAATAACAGAGGAATTAGTTGGAGAAGAACAGGGAGGTTTTAGGAAGGGAAGAGGTTGTGTAGATCAGATATTCATTTTTAGATCCTTAGTGGAAAAGTTTCTAGAGAGGGGAAAGAAGCTGTATGCAGCCTTCATGGATCTGGAGAAAGCATATGACAGGGTGGACAGACAAGGATTGTGGAAAGTATTAAGAATACAGTAAACCCTTCATAAACCGAACTATATGGGGCTCTACCCTAGTTCGAATTACCGAATTTTCACCCCCCAAAATTGCTAAGACAATACCTATTACTTGTTCTTTCAACACTACATTAAAGAAGCATATATAAATAAATAAGTTATGACAAAAAACAATTTAGTGCATTTAATATACACTTAATTGGTAGAAAATCATTCACAGAGGCAGACAGACCCGTATGCAGCGTGTGTTGGAGATGGATTTTCACCCCTCAAATTGCAAAAATAATACTTATTACTTATCTTTTCAACACTAAAGTAAAGAAGCATATACAGTGTATAAATGAATAAAGAAAGACAAAAAAGAAACAGTTCAGTGCACCTAACCTACCCCTCGTTTGAGGCACTACAGGTCCATTGGCAGCTTGTGTTGGAAACGGAGGTGGTGAATGTGGCTGAGTTCACAGTTTAACATAACAGTACCCAGTATTTATTTCACTGAACATTAAGAACTAATTAAGTCACTAATAAACTTAAATGTAACCACTATAACAGACTGCAATGTAACACTTGCAGTAATAAAAGTACTGAACTTTAATCATGATCACGTAACACTAAGCCAAACGCACACTTTTTTTTTTTCATTTAGTCAAATTACATTTTTCATAAACACACACACCGACACTACTCGGTGTCTGTGCCAACACTGCTTGAAGTGCTGGCTATCTGAGGATCTGAAGAAGCAGAATCACTGCTGGAATCAAGGGGTGGGAGAGGCCGACGTCTTGGCATAGGCTTAAAGAAGTCATGAATTTTCACCTGTTTCTGCTTCAAATACTGGCGACGAATAACCAAGCTTCGCAACTCCCTTACATGCGTATAAAAATTTTGTGCTTCATCATCATCAACATAATCCAGCCAAGATATGACAACATCCATTGCTTCACAAACTTGGGATAATTTGTATGGAATCTTGCGTCCAACATCAGTGTTCTCTTCCTCGTCATCATCATCATCGTCATCTTTCTTTCCAGCCACGGACTCAGCAATTTCTTTTTCTGTGTGGTAATGATACCCTGGATCATCTGCATCCATTTCAAGTCACTGGATGACATCTTCTTCATTAACATTCTTCTCACTGACTTTTTGCATAACTTCAAGATAATCTGAGACTTCAAAACAAGTGAAATCATTCAGAATATCTGTATTCTCCAATAATTTCTTCCAACCATTGGCCAAAGTTAAAACTGAAACTTGATTCCAAGCATCATGAAGGTTGAAAAGTGCATTACGAAGATTATAATTTTTCAATTTTTCCAGTGTGCGCACTCCACGTCTGTCCTCCTCTGCATCCTCCTCCGTCTCCAACACTTCAAAACAGTCTTGCATCAATTTCCTGCGGCAATGTCGCTTGCAGCATTCAATGATGCCCTGATCCAAAGGCTGAATTAGCGATGTAGTATTAGGTGGTAGGAACATTACTTTAATCCTACCATCCTTTGAGCAAAGATCAGTGGCACTAGGATGTGAAGGTGCATTGTCCAATAAAATAACTGCCTTTACATCGACTTGTGGGATTTTCTGCCTTTCAGTCTGATCACGGTAAATCTCCTGACATGAGTGATGGTGGAACCACTTGGAGATTAAATCTTGCGTGAACCATGCAGTTTTATTTCCAGTGTAATGAACAGGTAATTTATTCATAACATTCTTAAGGCACCTAGGCTTCATTGCTTTACCAACAACCATTGGCTTTAAATGGTGAGTGCCATCTCCATTTGCACAGAAAAGTACAGAAATTCTGTCTTTGGAAACTTTACGGCCAGGTGTGCTGCCGTCAACCTTGGATGCCAGAGTATTCGAGGGTGGTGCTTGCCAGAACAAACCGGTTTCATCTGCATTGTAAATCTGGCTTAAAAGCAAACCAGATTCTTTCACAAAATTCACAAATTTCCTTCGAAATGGATCAACACTGCTTGAATCTGCACTTAAACTTTCTCCCACTATTTTACGGTTACTGATGCTATGACGAGACTGGAAATGAAACGGCCAACCTCCAATAGCCTTGAAATCACTTATTCCAAGATGTGTTGCTAGACATGAAGCTGCACTTTGAATGTCTATCCCCCTAACGCCAACTCCTGCCAACCGCTGCTGTTTGTACCACTTCAATACTGCCTTATCCAAATCTTCAAATTTGGAGAGTGTCATTCTTTTCTTAGGACATTTTTCATCCTTGATATTTTCCATGCTCCTGGCATATTCACGAATTTTATCCTTGGCCTTCCTGATATCGTAGAAAGTAGTCTTCTTTATCTGAAATTCTTCACATACCATCTGCATTGAACTGCCACTCTCGATTCGGTCAAGTATTTTCAGCTTTTCTGAGATCGGTAATGTCTTTAGCTTCATTCCCTTATGACTAGAGGTGCCAGCATCACTTCTTTTATGCTTTGAACCTTCCATGGCAAGGCAGAAGGAAAAAAGAGAGCGCTTCTCAGGACTAGAAGACAGTAAAAATGGTGCAACTACCATCTCCGATGGTAAGCAGCAGACTGGCGCCACGCGTTCGCTTGGCGCCATTTCTCCCCCTACCTCCGCATTTTCGGCCTACTCTCATACGTGGTCTCGGCCTGAGTTCGGCTAACTGAAGATTCCGGCTTCTAAAAGTTCGGCTTATGAAGGGTTTACTGTATATGGAGTGGATGGGAAGTTACTGAAGGCAGTGAAGAGTATGTATGAGGGTGCTAAAGTTGCAGTGCGTGTGGATGGCACTTTGAGTGAATCTTTCCACTTGAAGGTTGGATTGAAACAAGGATGTGTCATGTCTCCATGGCTGTTCAATCTGGAGTTATAAAAGAGATACAAGGTTGGGCAGTGAATGTTGGAGCAGCCCTAGTGAGAGAGGGCAGTGTTTGGAAACTCCCTGTACTGTTGTTTGCAGATGATACTGTGTTGTTGAGCGAAGACGAAGGGGAGCTGCTAGGTTTGGTAGATGAGTTTGGGAGAGTGTGTAAGAAACGGAATCTAAAGGTGAATGTAGGGAAGAGTAAAGTGATGGTCTTCGAGAGAAGTGAAGCCAGTGACTGTACAGTGAGATTAGATGGGGAGGATATGGAGAATGTGAGTGCATTTAAGTACTTGGGTAGTGTGATGAGTAAGGATGGAAGTCTCGAGGGTGAAGTGCTTGAAAGGGTGCAGCAAGGAAGGAAGGTTGCTGGTTCGTTGAAAGCAGTGATAAGAAACAGGGAGGTGAGCATGGAAGTGAAAAAGTTGTTACATGACAGTATTGTGATACCAACTCTAACATATGGAAGTGAAGCTTGGACCCTATTGGAAGGACAGAAGTCAAGAGTGAAAGCAGTGGAAATGAGTTATTTGAGAGGAGCATGTGGAGTCACATGGAGAGACAGACTAACAAATGAGGAAGAGAAGGAGCATTGTGGTGTGATTGTGGATGTGATAGGAAGCATTAGGAGAAACACGATGAGGTGGTTTGGGCATGTGGAGAGGATGTAGAGTGAGAGACAGACGAGGAAAGTGTACGTGAGTGAGGGTGAGGGGGAGAGAGAGAGAGAGGGGCAGGCCAAGGATGAGATGGAGGGATGGAGTGGAGAGGTACATGAGAGAGGGGGGTGTGAGTTGGGAGCAGGGTAGTGAAATGGCGGGGGACAGAACGACATAGAGGCGATTTGCTTGTGGCCACCCCGTGCGGTATTGAGGCTTCTGGCAATAGACAGATAGAATAATTGTCTTCATCCATCCATTATCCAATCCTATGTCGCCCCACATAGAAACGTAGGAGCCCAGGGCTAGACAAGTTGGTCCTGACATTTAAGATGAGAGTGACCAGCCTCACTCATCTCTGAGTGGCATTATGTGAGCAATAAACCCCAACCACCCCTTGGATATAAACCTTCACCAGCTCAATCCGACTGGAGTGCCGTAATTACCTACTAAACCACCAGGCGCCGAAATTTCATTATATGGTTATCACCCCGCGTAGTAAATGGTTTCCTGGTGTACACAAAACCATTTGGCTTGTCACTCAGTGTAGAGTCACCCACAGGCAGAAGGTTATGAATATAAAAATTCTCATAATTATTATTCCTAACCATCAATGTTTCTCCAGCAAATAAAAAATTCTCATAATTATTATATCTGATCATCAATATTTGCCCTTGTGAATCAGAAATTTCTTAAAAAAAAAAAATGCAATATCCTTTTTATTCTCATCACATCATTATCATCTGGACCTCCTTTCCCACCCAAGGGAAAGGTGAGGAATAGCAACGTCCAGAAATAGCAACGAGGTCATTAAATGTGACTTAAGGGTTAAGGGACTGAATAGGGAGGCTGCCAGAGATCGAGCAGCGTGGAGAGCCGCCATTAGGTGACCAAGGCCGACACATGCAAGCATGTTGGAGCCTTCAAAAACGAAAACGAAAACGAAAACGAATGCCAAAGTTTGCCAAATTCAATGGGCTATGTTTCCATTCACTCCTCATTCAAGCCTTCGAAATCCTGGCTCCATCTGACATGCCAAAAAAATTTAACGACGTTCTGCAGCTTCATATACAGTATATCTATCTGATAGAGCCAATCCGAACGTTGACATGTTAAAAAGGGGTGCCAAATCCCTGGTCATGCACTTCTCCTCACAAATTCCATCCAGTCAGCTTGATCTCCTGTCAGTCCCTTAGCCTCACCAACTTCCATATCCCTCTTTCTCACACACCCATCCACCACATCCATCCAATTTTTCTTGGCCTACCTCGCCTCCTCCCTCCTTCAAATTCGCTCAGATATACCTTTTCCACCACTCTATTGTCATCCATTCTCACCACATGACCATACCATCTCAGTACAGTCTCTCTGATTCTGGTGTCCACAGACTCCCTCATTCCACATCTCTCACGAATCACATTATTCCGCATCCTATCCACTCTCTGTACTCCACATACATTTCTCAGCATTCCCATCTCCACTGCTCTTACTCCTGACCTTCCGTTTTCATGCCACACCATAGTCTCTCATCCGTATGTTAAAGATGGCATTAATACTCCTTTGTGAAAGCCTCGTGCAGCTGAAACACTCAAGCCTCTGTTTCCTATCACCGTCTTCATAGCATCAGCTACTTTCCTTCTTTGTGTCACTCTACTTTCTACTTCTTTTGCACATTTTCCTCTCTTTTCTATCACTGTACTCTCTCACCAATTCCAGTCTCTCTCCATTCACTGCAACATCACTTTGGGAGACACCTTCTCTCTCAATAACCATAACTTTGCTGTTTTCTACATTTACTCTCAAGGCACAATGCTTCCAGACATCTACAAAACTCTTCACTAATCTACCAAGCTCAAGTCTGGTATTTACAAGTAGCACTGCACCATCAGCATACAACAAATTTGAAATATTCCATCCATCACCATTCATTTCCAGTGCCATCCCTTTCTCCATTACTTGTGTTTTTTCTTCTCATCATCATCCCATCGATATACAGTAGGCGCGGAAAGTATTGACTTTTTTTGCCGACGTCACTCTTTTTCGCGTTAAGTGAAGTAGGGTCAATACTACCCTCCCCTGTGATGCGAAATGAGCTGATGCTTTTTCAACAGGAGCTGGCAACCCTGCTTGATAGGTTTGGCACCACAGGAGCAGGCTCAGTAATGTTTGGGCAGCCACAGGAGGAGGATTGTCTCTGTGTGTGATGCACCACGAGGGCATGTTTTGACTAAGCAAGGACAAACGTGTGGAAGTGATTACTTTATACAAAGCTGGCCACAAACTCCCATTTATTGCAAATCAGATGGTGTTAGACTGAGGACAGTGCAGAGACTGGTGAAGCGGTTCAAGGACAGTGGGGAGGCCATTCCTCCCACTCCACTTCCCAAGCCTGGGAGACCTCGTAAGACAACCTTCAGGACCCGTCAGCTGATCTCAAGGCAAGTTAGCAAGGATCCAAGACTAACAGCACGGGATTTAAAAGAAAAGAACCCACAGTTGCTGGCAGATGTGTCTGCCAGAAGTGTGCAGCAGCTGTTGCATGACGATCTGGGCTACAGGAGTTTTTATGCTCGTAAAAAACCACTGCTAACTGCACTTCAGAAGAAAAAGAGAGTAAATTTTTGTAAGAAATATCTTGCCTGGAGTGAGGAGCAATGGAAAACTGTGCTTTGGAGTGATGAGTCAACATATACTGTCACTGGTACCCCCTTCATCACGAGTGTACCGCAAACCAGGCAGTGTCCCCCTGGATCCTAAGTACACTTCCAAGTTTGTTAAATACCCAGCCTCACTCACGGCTTGGGGCTACTTTACATATTATGGTGTTGGTAGGTTGGTAATTCTACCTGCAAATGAAAAAGTGAACCAGAACAATTATTTGGAGCTCTTATGTGATGTTTTAAGTGACTCTTTTGATAAAACCAAGGCAAGAGTATTTATGCAAGATTCTGCCCCTGCACATGTTGCAAAGTCAGTGAAACAGTGGCTAACAGACTGAGGTTCCCTTTATTCGAGATTGGCCCTGAAACAGCCCAGGCATCAATCCCATTGAGAATTTATGGGCGCACATGAAGCGGCAGCTGGGTAGTATGGACACATCATCTTTGCCTAAACTTGAGGCTGCAGTCAAGCAGCTATGGAGCAGTTTTATTCCGTCTGTTCTGCAAAACTACGCCATCAGTCTCCCCAGACGCCTTAAGAAGATAATAAAGGTGAAGGGGAATGCCAGTAAATACTAAATTCAATGATGAGTGTTAATTTATTTGTTTCTCCTTGCTAACCACAAGAATGTTTTCTTTTTTTAAGATGGCGTCAACACTTTCCGCACCTACTGTATATAATGAACAGCCATGGGAACATCATACAACCTTGTTGCACGCCCACAATGATCGTGAACCATTCACTTAGATGCCCATTTACCCTCACTACCATCATAAAAACTCGACGGCACCTAGCGCACCGTATATGCGCCAAACTTTCAACAATCCTACTCAGTCTACTTTGTCATATGCTCTTTCCAGATCTATAAATGCCATAAACACCTTACAGTCCTTCTCACAAGCCTTCTCTACTATCTGTTTCACTGCAAATATTTGATCCACACATCCTCTGTCACTCCTAAAGCCACCCTGTTCACATTCACTACGCCTTCTGATGACTCTCTTACTTTTTCCATAATAATTCTTCCGTATACCTTCCCTACTGTCAGTGCATATTGTTGTTAGTGTGTGTGCACGCGCATGCACCTGCTAAGTCACGAGTGATGACGTCATCGGAAGGTTCCTGTGGTATGCAACCGGGGACCTTGGGCAGTTCAAGTTGTGAGGCCGATGAGTGTGGTATGCCTAGTCTGACACTGGTAGCAAAGCATAGTTAGAAAAATGGCGTGGTGTTCGACCAAGTGGCCTCCAAAACTTGAAAATGATTCAGCTTATGAGAGCTGGAAAAAAGACATCGACATACGGTGCAAAGTGACGGACTTGGCTAAAGAAAAACAAGCCTTAGCTATTCATCTGTCATTGTCTGGAAGAGCGAGGGTGGTGTCTTCGGAGATTGATGCGGATGTTCTTGAGCAGAAGGATGGTGTTCAGACCTTGCTGAAAAAATTAGACGGTTTATTTCTCGTGGACAAAGGACGTCGACAGTTTGCATCGTTATATGAGTTGTACAACTTCAGAAGAGCTGGTGATAGGAACATTCGTGAGAGTATTTGAGCATGTTTATTTAAAATTTACAAAGCAGGACATGGAACTGCCAAATTCTGTGATGGCTTTTATGCTCTTAGCTGCATGCAAACTTTCAGACAGTGAGCAACAACTAGTGATGTCCGCATTAACTGAAGTGACATACAAAAATATGAAATCTGCCCTGAATCGTATTTTTGCTGGTGAAGTTGGCAGGCAGAACGAGGCATCGGTGTCCGCCCGGGAGGTGAAAGGTGAACCAGTATTTTGGAGTGACAAGGTTGAGGGTGAGGAAACGTTTTATGCTAGAGGTACTCAACGAGGACGGAGAATGTTGCGGGGTGGTGCAATACGTGATCGACGTCGTGGTAGTGGCCG
This sequence comes from Birgus latro, assembly GCA_018397915.1. NCBI lineage: Eukaryota > Metazoa > Arthropoda > Malacostraca > Decapoda > Coenobitidae > Birgus > Birgus latro. The sequence goes on from JAGKTI010000925.1 coordinate 18,583, forward strand.
ATGTTCAACCGTATCTGCTAGAATTCCCCAAAGCTCATCCACAGGCAGAAGGCAGAACCCACTTGGGTCTGACGGAAAGGTATCGAGGTGTTTCATATGTGATTCTAGATTTAATTGGGCATGTGACTTAGACGAAAATGACGGCAGTCGAGAAGAAAATTCTGAAACAGTGCATCTGTCGTTATTTATGGGCTATGAGGATGATGCCGCTAGTAGAGGTAAGTTATAGACTCTAGTAGAAAAATCTAAGGGATGTGCTCTTCTAGACACAGGGTGTTCTACAACTGTATGTGGAGTTGAATGGATCAATTGCTATCTAAGTGAGCTCACTGATTACGAACGTGATGCTATAAGAGAAGAAGCGTCATCCTCAACGTTTACTTTTGCTGATGGTGTCACAGCTTCTTCCTTCAAACGTGTTACTCTGCCCTGCTACATTGGAAATATGCGTGCAACCATCGTGACTTATGTTGTGGACTGCAATATTCCCTTGCTGTTGAGTAGACGTTCCATGAAAAAAGCAACAATGTTGATTAACTTTGGAACTGAAAGGTCAAAATTTGTGGAACTATCATTGATTTAAAGTCCTCATCTTCAGGCCATTACTTACTTCCAATTTCTTTATGACTAGGTCGTGAATTTTGTGAAACAATCATGTTGGCATCTCTTGGGGGTGATGTAGAAAAAACCGCTTTGAAGCTTCACAGGCAATTTGGACACCCAACATCGGCATAATTAATTAAACTGATCACTGATGCAGGAATTAAAAGTTCAAAACTGGAGCGGGCTATCAAGGCTGTATCTGATGCTTGTACAATCTGTTGCAGATTTAAGAAAGCCAAGCCCCGACCCGTAGTCAGTTTGTCCATGGCGTTTAAGTTTAACGAAGCCATAGCCATGGATTTAAAAGCTTGGGGAAGGCATTATTTCTTAGTCCTTGTTGATTTGGCGACCAGGTATTGTAATGCGATAGTAATCGCGGATAAGTGTGCGCCCTCCATTATCAAAGGAATATTTTGGAGCTGGATTATTGTGTTTGGCGCACCTAGAAAAATTCTTACAGACAATAGCTGTGAATTCAACAATGTGGAAATGCGAGCATTGGGAAAGGCCTTTCATATCATGATCATGACAACGTCTGCAAAGAGTCCTTGGAGCAACGGAGTCTGTGAGCGTCAAAATGCAGTCATTGGTGACATTGTTAGGAAGATAATGGCTGATAGTCAGTGTGAATTGGATGTGGCCTTGGCATGGGCAGTATCAGCAAGAAATGCTCTCATCAACTACGCAGGCTTTTCTCCTAACCAACTTGTTTTTGGTCAAAACCCTGGCCTGCCTAATGTGTACGCAAATGATCCTCCAGCCTTGGAACCTTCTTCACCATCGAAAATTGTGAGAGACAACTTGAACGCTCTTCATTTAGCTAGACAAGAGTTTCTAAAGACCGAATCAGATGAACGTTTGGCTAGGGCTCTGCGGCACAATGTGCGTTCGAGTGACTTAAACGACATCCGAAATGGAGATGAAGTCTTCTACAAAAGAAATGACAGTCATGAGTGGCACGGTCCCGGAACTGTAATAGGCAGAGATGGGAAACAAATTCTGATGAGACACAGCAGTGTCTACGTGCGAGTGCACGTATGTCGTCTAGCACATGCGCCAGAGCAAGATACTACAGTTGAAAGTGGTGTCAGCAGTGATGAGAAGAACAATGTTGTCCAGGAGAAGCCTAATGACGATCCTCCGCAAGTGCTGAATGACTATCCACCAGATGACGAGTCAGAAGATGGTGTGGTTCCTACTGATGAGCCTCCCACAGTTTCTGTTCCGATTAATCAGCCTCCCAAAGTTTCTGTTGGTCAACGTATAAAGGGAATACATTCAGAAAGTGAAGAGTTAGCGTCTGAAAGGATTATGAGTCGGGCAGGTAAAGCCACTGGAAAGTACAAACACTGCTATAATTTGAAGAGAGACTCTGACGGCAGCGTTGATTGGATAGATTTGGAGAAGGATCTTAGCGAATGGGAAGTGGTTGATGATGACGCAGAAATGCTTGTTCTTTTCAACTCTGAGGCTGTATTATGTGGTAAGGAAAATGAAATTACAAATTGGCAGAATAATGATGTGTATGAGGAAGTAGATGATGTTGGGCAAGGTGCAATAACGGTTCGATGGGTTGTGACAGAAAAACTGAAAAATGGAAAGCCTATTGTTAAGGCCTGCTTAGTCGCCAGAGGATTCGAGGAAGACACAGTGGATCTCCGAAAAGATTCACCTAATTGTTCAAAAGAAGCAGTGCGTTTGGCACTTTCTTTGGCCTCCACCAACCAGTGGGACTGCCACACTATGGACGTGAAAGCTGCCTACTTGCAAGGTAATGACATTGAGAGAGTTGTTCATTTACGTCCTCCACCTGAATATGCAAATGGTAAGTTATGGAGACTAAAGAAAACTGTTTACAGCCTTTGTGATGCTGCTAGGCATTGGTATCTGCGTGTAAAAGATCAACTGTTGAGTCTCGGAGCTAAAGTGTCATCACTGGATTCAGCGCTGTTCTCTTGGAGCAATTGTGGCAAAGTTGAAGGCATTGTATGCATCTACGTCGACGACTTCCTTTGGGATGGAACACATGAGTTCGAACAGCAAGTGATAAACCGTTTGAGTCAAATATTCCTCATCGGCAGTTCAGAATCACAAGCCTTCAAATACGTTGGTCTCAATGTCATCTCCAACATCGATGGCAGCATAACGCTCGACCAGTTCCAGTATGCTTCATCTTTGAAACCAGTCACGCTGAGTAAACATCGTGCAGCAGTAAAATCAGGGGAGCTGTCCGAGTCTGAGAAAACGGAGTACCGAGCATTAATTGGGCAACTCAATCAATTGGATTGCCACACACACTCGCCCAGATATTGCCTTTGATGTGTGTGAGTTGAGTGTGCCTAGCAACCAAGCTACCGTAGCGGATTTGCTTAGACTCAATAAGATGATCTCAGGGGTGAAGACTGACAACATGAAGCTATACATTCCAAGAATGGGGCCGATCGAGGCCTGTCATATAGAGTGCTTTTCGGATGCCTCATTTGCCAACTTTGTAGGCAATGGATCTCAGGGAAGTTTTGTGATCTTCCTACGAGATGCTAGTGAGGAAAGATGTCCTATATTCTGGCAGACAAGAAAGATCAGGAGGGTCGTCAAATCTACCTTATCTGCTGAGGCACTGGCGCTGCTTGAATGTGCTGAGACTGCTGTATATCTCGCCAACATATTGCGTGAGGTTTCTGGATGTGGAAAGATGAAAATAAAGTGTTTCGTCAACAACAAGAGTCTGGTGGATGCCCTTTACTCCTGTAGGAGCATAGAAGACAGGAGATTGCGCATTGATATTGCTGTATTACAAGACATGTTGGAGCGAGGGGAGACTGATGAAGTATCTTGGGTGGATACATCACAACAACTGGCTGATTGTCTCACCAAGAAAGGTGCCTCGACCGAGCGGCTGCATGCAGCAGTCAGCCGAGACTAGAAAGTTTATAATACTTCAAGAGACATCACATATCGGTATGTGGCCACAGACTGGGTCTTGATAGTAATTAAACAAAAGTGTATGTACTGGATGCATAGTGCGTATCGGGTGTTGATGGTACTCACACAAAAGTCTATGTATTGGATACACAGTGTGTATCAGATGCAAATAGACCATCCAGCTTCGTCCTTGGAATCTTTTGTCAAATTAAGAAGAGAGGATGAGAGTGTTAGTGCATATTGCTGTTAGCGTGTGCGCGTGTGCACACACCTGCTAAGTCACGAGTGATGACCTCATCGGAAGGTTCCTATGGTATGCAACCGGGGACCTTGGGCAGTTCACGTTGTGAGGCCGGTGAGTGTGGTATGCCTAGTCTGACACCTACAACACTCAAAAAATTTATGCCACTATAATTCTTGCACTCAGTTCACTCATCTTTATTTTTGTACAGGGGTACAACATACATACATCATCTAATCCTGTGTTGGCCCATGAGGAGCGCAGAAGCCCAGGGCTAGCAAGCTGGTCCTGACATTTAAGATGAGAGTGACTATCTCACACATCCCTGAGTGTCATTATGAGAGCAATAAACCCCAGCTACCCCTTGGATATAAACCTACACAGGCTTAATCCAGTTGAAGTGCCTTAATTATCCACTAAACCACCAGACGTCATAGTCTGGTTATATGGTTACCACCCAGCATAATAAATTGTTTCCTGGTGTACAGGAAACCATTTGGTTTGTCGCCTAAAGTCGCCCAGAGACAGAGGGAAGAGAAAAGAAACAAGTAAAGAAAGACAAAAGAGAAAGGAAGGAAAGAAAGAAGAAGAGAGGAAAGGGCAGTCGTCCAAGAGCAGCACTATATCGAGTGAGTGGATGATGAGCGACAATCACTGCCTTTCTCCACTCTACTGGCACAGTTTCACTTATCCATGCCTTTTTACTTATCACCAACAAGCACTTCATTATGCTCTCTCCACTAATCACCTCTGCATACACCTCATCAACCCAAGCTGCATTCCCATTTCTCAGCCATTTCACAGCATTCTTCACTTCTGAGAGTGTAACATTAACCAATCATGTTAACATTTGCTTTGCTCCCTCCATTCCCATTCATCAGACTTTCAAAATATTTTTTCCAATTCTTCCTTACACCATCCTTATGGGTTAATAATCTGTCAATTACATCCTTCACAGTTTCACATTTCTTTCCACTATCACATCTACATTTCTGCACCTTTTTCCACAATGACTTCCTATTTCCAGAGTATGGTAATTTCCATTCATTTTTCTTCCTAGGTCATCATTTACCTCATCCTTTTTCCTCTTTCGTCCTCTTTACATGCTTCTTGCTCTAAATATATTCAGTTCTTATTTCAACTGAACCCATCCTGTATCCACTCTAGCCACTTCTTCCTCTTTTCCTCCATTGCTCTCTTAATCTTTTCATCCCAGTATGTCTTACATTTCTTCTTTGTTGTTACTCTTGCCACAACACACGCTGCTTTAGCATTTGTAACTAAACAATCCCTATGCATTCCACACGATGTCCAGATCCATTTAATTCCAATTCACTAATTTGGCCCTGTATTTATCTGCCATTTCTTTGATCCTCAGCTTCTCAACTTTCAGTCTCACTCCCTGACTGCTCCTTTCTCTCTTGGTCCACCTCACTCCTCTCAGCTTGATCTTGCATACCACAATCATATGATCTGACAAACCCCACATCGTCCTCTCACTGCCCTCGTATGAGCAACACTTCCCAGCATCAATTTCTCTACGAGCACGTAAACAACCAGGCTCCTTTCAACATAATCTCCAGTCCCTCTATACCATGTATATTTATGTGCATCGTTGTGTTTGAAATAAGAATTACAAATGCACAACCTCATTTCCTGAACCATGTCTTTCAATCACTTCCCATTTTCATTGTCTCCTGGTACTACATTATTACCAATTATATTATTCACAGGACCAGTGCCTACTCTCCCATTCATGTCACTGGGCATTTCTCCTACTACTTCATCCAGCTCATCCCAAAACTTGTCTTTCTCTGTCTCACTCCTGTCATCACACAGTGCATAGGGTACAACCACTGCCACTTTCACCTTCTCAAACTTGAACTTGACACATATATAACTTGAGCTGACACATTTGTAGTTTTTCATTTCACTCTGCCACACTTAATTCAATAAAAACGCAACTCCTTCTTTACATCTTCCTCGTTCAATTTCAAGCTAAATTTATTCCAACCGTTTCTCTCAATTAAAAAAAAAAACTTCTCCCTATCGATGTATTTCATACATTAGTGCAGAGATCATGAAACATGTGATTTGGGGTTGGTGGCAGGTCTAAAGGCTGGTCACTGCAAAACATGGCAGCTCTGCTGTTACCCTAGTAACCACCCTGTACTCACACCACACTGTCTTGACATAACTGTTTTCACTCATCCATCTGGCCATAATGATGCATTAACAGATTTGTACTACTGGTATGTTAAAAACAATAAAGCAGTACAGCTTTTCTCTGTAGGCATTAAATACGGGATCTCAAGACTCCTGATCAGCTACTAATTGCTATTTACAGTTCTCAGAAGGTGTCTAATGTAACAAGATCTTTTCTTCTCCCTCAAGCACAAGTGTTTTTTCTTCTCTTTTTAACATGTTCACTGCAAGGTGAAGCATAGTATTTCTAGTGTTCCCTATGAAATTTTTGAATTTTCTCATACCAATTGCAATCATCACAATTTTCAGCACAGTACTGAAGGTACAATATTGTTATTTAAGAAGGCTGTGATAATGAAAATGGCAATCAAGGAGGTCGGCTGCACAAGTTTAGTGCTTACACTCCGCTTTGATACCTGAGAGTTGAAAGTTATGAGATGGCAAGAAAGGTAAACCCTGGAAGAGGAAGAAAGGACAAAAATGAAGAAGAAATGAGTTGGATGAAACTGTAAGGCATGCCAAATCTGAAAAAAATTAACCAGCTCCTGTATTACAATTATGGGTCAAGGATTCTGCTGACAACACCAATATCAGTACCATACCAATGTAAATCATATTGTGTTTGCTAATTTCCAACCATAATTTCTGATGACAAACCATCCATCCATCCATCATCCAATCCTATGGTGCCCCATTAGGAGCATAGGAGCCTGGGGCTTGGCAAGTTGGTCCTGAAATTTAAGATGAGAGTGACCAGCCTCACTCATCCCTGAGTGGCATTACATGAGCAATAAACCCCAACTACCCCTTGGATATAAACCTGCACCAGCTCAATCCGAATGGAGCGCCTTAATTACCCACTAAACCACTAGGCACCATAATTTGGTTATATGGTTATCACCCAGCGTATCAAATGGTTTCCTGGTGTACATGAAACTATTTGGCTTGTCACTCTGTGCAGAGTCACCCACAGGCAAAAGGAAGAGGAAAGGGTGAAGGAAAAAAAGACAGAAGAGAGAGTGTAAAGTCACTAGTAGGCAGAAAGAAGAGGAAACAATGAAGGAAGAGAGACAGAAGAGGAAGGAAGGATGAGAGGAAAGGCCAAAGGAAAGGGCAAACCAATACAGTATATCATATTCTACAACTTAGCACCACAATTCTCACATGTACTAAATCTCATGCGGATATTACTGGTATTTCATAAATAACCTGGTACTGTGTATATACAACAATATAGCATAACATCAAAGTTCAAAGCACTTTCCCTCAGAAGTGACAAATATCTTAAATTCCAACATTTATTGCAAGAGCAATATCCTATGTCTTTAATCATTCAATAAAATCAATCTTTTCAAAAACTCATTACTATAGGCAACACCACAGTTTCATTCAATGGGATCACCTTCAATCCACATACCTATACTAACATTAAACACATGCACAGTAATGAATACATAGTCACATACCTCAATGCCACGCTCCAAAAAATCTTTACTTTTGGCCATGTGATAGTAGTGAGAGTTGTTGAGAAGGGCCTTTGAGGGAATGCAACCAACATTAAGACAGGTACCACCATAAGTTGGATTTTTCTCAACACATACAGTCTGCAGGAGATTAGTTGTCGTCAGTGCAGTTAAAACAGCTAAAAGTATCTATGAAGAGACTACATACCTTATACAGAATCAATGGCTATAATTCCTAACTCTAGATACCATGATCTGTAATAATTCATAATCACTCTCACAAAGAATTTTGTCACATACTGTACTGTATTACCAAGCTAATCATCTATATACTGTCACGGAATGTTCCGCATTATCCACCTCTCGAAGCACTGGTGTGAGATGGGTGAATGTGAAGAGGCAGCCAGACCTCATATGCCTGGTAACTTTGAGTGTGAAGAAGGGGGGAAGGCAGGGGACAGGGGGCAAAGGGGGGTTTGGTGACAGGCTGGGAATCACAGGTAGGTGTGCAATGTATGACTTGGACGATGTGTTTCAGTTAATATTGGAAGGATAGATGACAATATGATGTTAGCAGTTTATGAAAAAATTACAGAGCTTTCTCTACAGCTAGTGTTGTCAGGAAAGTTATGGTAGTTTGGTGGGTTCGATCAGAGGTTTGAATGCTTTCTTTCCCTCTCAGTTATAACTTGGGACATTTCCCAAGGAGATATTCAGAACAATATTCATCATCATCATCATCCAGACCTCCTTTCCCACATTAGGGCAGGGTGAGGAGTAGCAATGTCCAGACAGCCCAAATTTGCCCAATCCAATGGACCACGCTTCCACTTGCTCACCAATCAAGCCCCAGGAATCCTGGCTCTATCTGATACGCCAAAAACATTCACCACGTTCTGTAGCTTCACATAAACATATCCGATACTAAGGTACAAATATTTATATTTACATATATTTACATTTATATTTACATATATTTACATAAACTTATATATAGTGTTGACTCTAAAATAAAGGGACTATATTACATATATTATATCTATATCATTCATTCATTCATCATCCAATCCTGTGTTGCCCCATGAGAAGCGTAGGAGGCCGGAGTTGGGCAAGTTGGTCCTGACATTTAAGATAAAAGTGACCAGCCTCACTCATCCCTGAGTGGCAATATATATATACTATATATAATACAGTAATCCCTCTATTATTCGTTTCGTTTCGTTTAGTTTTTGAAGGCTCCAACATGCTTGCATGTGTCGGCCTTGGTCACCTAATGGCGGCTCTCCACACTGCTCGATCCCTGGCAGCCTCCCTGTTCAGTCCCTTAACCCTCAAGTCACACTTAATGACCTCGTCCCATGTCTTTCTCGGTCTACCCCTCCCAACCCCTCCCCCAATATTAACACCTCTCACCCTCTGTACCCAATTATCATCCCCCATCCTCTCCACATGTCCAAACCACCTCAGCCTACCTCTTCTCATCACAACACCAATACATTCCAATACCATCCTACATCTCAACTCTTCCATCGTAAACCCAGCCCCCCCAGGCTTTGCACGCAGGGACGCACTGCACATCCACCTAATCATTGTCATTTCTGTACGTTTAAACCTGCGAATATCCTCTTCCTTTACTGCCCAGGTCTCACTACCAAACAGCATCACACTCCTAACACATGCTGCATACAACGACCCCTTAGCAGGTAAGGAGAGTCCTCTCAATGTCAGGAGAGGCAACAGCTCCCTGAACTTCTTCCAACCACTTCTCACCCTAGCAACCGAGCTAACTCCAGCCTCACCTCCGGCACATAACATGTCTCCCAAATAACGAAACTCCTCCACACACTCAAGAGACTCACCTGCAAGTTCAACCCTCTCACGCCTAACAATCTCCACCTGCTTTCCCCGACACGCCGCACACATGAAATCAGCATCATCTCGCAGTCTGCCTCTAATACCACTACATCTCTTGTGCACCCACTTATCACAAACACTACACAAGATGGAATTGCTTCCCACACCCTTGTGGCAAACTGCACATGGCCACTCTCCCTCTCCTCTAACTGTACTGCCACCAACTCTAGATATCATCACTTTTGTTTTATCTGCATTCACCCTCAAGCCCTTGTGCCCCATACCATCTCTCCACTTCTTAAATCTTTCCTCAGCCTCCTTTTCACTCTCCGCAATCAACACCAAATCATCAGCATACAACATCTCCCATGGGAGTCCATCTCTGAAGTCACATGAGAGGGCTTCAAGCACCATGATAAACAACAAGGGACTCAAAACTGACCCCTGATGCACACCAACATTCACGGAAAACTCATCACTCAAAGCTCCATTCACTCTTACCTGGGTGCGAGCACCCATGTACATGGCCATCACCACCCTAACCAGCCACTCTTCCAACCCTAGCTTTCTCATTGCCCACTTCACCACCTCTCTAGGGACTCTGTCAAAGGCCTTTTCCAAATCACTTCACCACCTCTCTAGGGACTCTGTCAAAGGCCTTTTCCAAATCAACAAAAACAAAATACAATTCCCTTTTCTTTCCAATATATTTTTCCTGAAGCTGTCGAACAATGAATATGGCATCAGTGGTCCCCCTGCCTGGCATAAACCCAAACTGCATCTCATCTATATTCACTCTTTCTCTTATCATACCTTCTAGAACTCTCTCCATTACTTTCATTATCTGATCTAATAGCTTTATACCTCTGTAATTTTCCCTTTCCAGGGCATCACCCTTTCCCTTGTACACATTTACAATTACACTCCTCAGCCAATCATCTGGGACAACACAATCATATATAATCCTATTTATCAGGTCAGTGACTAACCTCACCCCAGTATCTCCTGAGGCCTTCAACATTTTGGCAGTCAACCCAGACACATCTGCCACCTTCCCCACCCGCATCCTGCCTATTGCCTCACTCACAGTAGCCGTGTCAATCAAAGGCCAAGGGCCAAACACTGGATCAGCGGGCTCAAAACCTTCTCTATCCCAATCAAACTCCTCATTCAACAATCGGCTATAATGCTCTCTCCATGCATATTTAATATCCTCACTGCTCATCACCACCCTTCCATCATCATTCTTCACACATTGCTCACCTGCAATGTCCCGATTATCCCTCTTCACCTGATTTGCCACCCTAAAAATCATATTTTTCCTTTCTCCATGATTTAGATTATCAAGTAAAAGTCTCTGTGACTCAGACTTTGCCCTGTATACCTCTCTTCTAGCCCTGCGCTTGGCAGCCAAGTACTCCTCCCTGTTACCACCATTCTTCCATTCCCGGAAAAGCCTTCTTTTCTCCTTAACTGCAGCTTCTACACCCTCATCCCACCACCAAGTTACTTTATGTCTTGGTGGGCCTCTTGTCCAACCACATATTGTATCAGTAACTCTCAAGAGGTTGTTCTTAAGGGCTCTATACTGTTCATTAACGCCTCTATCTACGGCTTCCTGTTCAGCCACCACTCTCCTCATCTCACTATAAAAGGCATCCCTTACTGATTGGTTTCCCAGCTTCCATGTTTTCCTCCTAGGTACATATGTCCTCCTTCTAATCACTCGATCCTTAAGCACCATGTCACAAATCAACAGTTTGTGCTGCTGCACACACTCCTCGCTCCCTATAACTTTAACATCCCTCACTAATCTCCTATCAACCCTCCTGACCAGAAAATAATCTATCTGACTACTAATTCCCCCGGACTCATACGTAATCAACCGGCTGATTCTTTTCCTAAAATGTGTGTTGCACACAATCATGTCCATAGCCTCCCCAAACTCGAGTATTCTTCCCCTTCCGCATTCCTCACACCATACGCACATCCTCCATGGACTCCTTCATAACCTTGAGCTGCTTCACCCACATGACCATTTAAATCCCCTCCCAGAACCACTACCTCATCATCACCCATACCACTCACTACACGTATTAAATCATCCCAAAATCTATCCTTCTCTGCGTCATCCAATCCCACCTGTGGAGCATATGCCGATATAACTGAAACCAACCTCTGCCCGACCAAAATTTTCACTACTAATATCCTATCACTTACTCTCATAACATTCATGACATATTCCACCCATTTCTCTGCAACCAACACACCCACACCCCCATATCCGTCAATTCCCCCCTGCCAAAACAACTTATAGTAGCAATCCTTCCCAACAATCTTTCTGGCTGATCCACCCCTGTACTGGACTTCTTGCAAACATGCCACCTCCACCCACCTCCTACTGAATGCCTCAACAACTTCCCCTGCTCTTCCTCTCAAACTACCCACATTCCACGAACCCACCCTAAACCCCCTGGGTGATTTGCTGTCCTCAGGCTTGCTTTGGTGCTTGTTTTTGTTCATAGTCATAGTCGGTAAGATAAAGGGGGGTAAACATTCCAAAGGCCCGACCCATTGCACAGACCCAGGTCCAGGCAATGGATCTGGGACCCCTAGCCCACCAGCTTACCAGTGGCTGTGGTAGTGGCCTCGGGGCACCCTGCCAGGACAGCTGCAGGGACACCCTCCAAGCGCGGCTTGGCACTGCAACTGCCCCGCCATTATACACCCA
>JAGKTI010000925.1:30743-48578 GCA_018397915.1 Birgus latro
TGATAGGGCAGCCTCCTGGGGCGCTACTCCCAGGTTCGGGCCCCTCTCTATTGAGCGGAAGCGGCAGCCTGGGAACCGCAATGCCCTGTACCCTCTAGCACAGGTTCGAGCCCCATCTCGCCCCGGACCCATGATCTATGCCAGCGGAACCCCAGTCAAGCCTCCCCCCAAAGTCCGCCACTAGGTAGCGGGGGCAAAGTTTTCTGGCCGCATGCCCTTGCTGGCGTCAACCCCTGTAACGTAGTGGGATACGTTGTGTAATATGTACAGCGCATGTGGTGTAGTGCATAAGATAGTTAGAGGAAATGTTTGGGAGAGTATGCTGGTCTACTCTCCATGTTACTGTCACACTGAAAAGGTCAGCAAAGGGGGATGGTTAGGTACCTAGTGAAACAGGAGCTCCAGCTCTTCCTATCACCAGTATTCCCCTCGGGAGTACTACCCTGTTCGGCCCGTGCTACAGCCTCCTCCTACACTCAAACACCCTCACTATTTGGATATCATGGGCTGCCCAACCCCGAAAATGCCCAAAAATTTGAAAAAAATCGAAATTTTTTTTGAATTTTTTGGACCGCGTCAGGTTGAATTTTCCGCGCGCGCCAATCGGCTGTGTTTACGCACGTGGTGCCTCTCTGTCGGTCCCATTTCCCACTCAGCTCCAGCCTCGTGAACAGCTCCGACAATGGCGGCCGAAGTGATTGCTTTTGTGGTGATACCCTACCTCCTACAGGGCTTGATGCTGCTCTTCACCTTCTTCATCATGTGTGATGATGGCCCCGCCACCTGAGAAGAGGAAGAAAGTGGTTCTGACTCTGGAGAAGAAGAGGGAAGGGTATTGGAAAAGATGAACGCCGGGTGGCCGACATCACGGATTCGTCGTGAATTCAATCTCCCTCGCTCCACCTTGTTTGATATCAAGAAGTCCCAAGACAAACTACAGCAGTACACGGCTGATTTCACTTCGAAGACCAAACAAAACATGGAGAGGAAGGTGATGTTTAGTCCTAAGTATGCAGACATCGACCGATCCACGATGATTTGGTACTGACAACAAAGAGCTGCTGGTGTGTTGGTACGTGGAACGGAGCTGAAAGTTGCTGCTGAGAAGTTCAGGCTCCAGGACTTGTCATTAGACCACACGGGAATTTACTGTTATGTACAGTGCAGTGAAGTGATGTGATCCCAGTTATGCAAAAAAAACGTTGTGGAAAGTGTTGGTGAAAAGTGCTGGTGTTTGTAAATTGCGAAGGTTGTGTGGTGCAATTTCTTCGTGTCAAAGTCTGAGATGATAGAGCGAGTTATACATCGACTCACCTGGTGGCTTCTTTTTCGTAAGTACCCTAACTTCATCAAAATTGCTTGTTTTGTTCTTTCCATATCATTAATCTCATGCATAAACCGTGTGCAAGATGATTTCCATAATGATTTTGATGTCTAACCTGTTTTCATCATGCTGTAAATGTGTTAAAAAATTACCCTAAATGTTAATCATAATTTCGTGCTTTCAATTTAATTTTTTCATGCATGGTTTTTAAGTGCACCAGCTATGAAAAAGGTGAAAGGCAGTGAATTTCATGTCCGGTCCTAACCTAACCAAACCTAACCTAACCTAACCTATGATTACCATAAAGATTTTCATGCCTAACCTGTTTTCATCATGCTGTAAATGTGTTAAAAAATTACCAAAAATGTTAATCATAATTTCCTGCTTGCAATTTAATTTTTTCATGCATGGTTTTTAAGTGCACCAGCTATGAAAAAGGTGAAAGGCAGTGAATTTCATGTCCGGTCCTAACCTAACCTAACCTAACCTATCCTAACCTAACCTATGCTTACCATAAAGATTTTCATGCCTAACCTGTTTTCATCATGCTGTAAATGTGTTAAAAAATTACCAAAAATGTTAATCATAATTTCCTGCTTGCAATTTAATTTTTTCATGCATGGTTTTTAAGTGCACCAGCTATGAAAAAGGTGAAAGGCAGTGAATTTCATGTCCGGTCCTAACCTAACCTAACCTAACCTAACCTAACCTATCCTAACCTAATCTATGCTTACCATAAAGATTTTCATGCCTAACCTGTTTTCATCATGCTGTAAATGTGTTAAAAAATTACCAGAAATGTTAATCATAATTTCCTGCTTGCAATTTAATTTTTTCATGCATGATTTTAAGTGCACCGGCTATGAAAAAGGTGAATGCCAGTGAATTTCATGTCCGGTCATAACCTAACCTAACCTAACATTGTGTTAATCATAATTTCCTGCTTTTAATTTAATTCTTTCATGCATGGTTTTAAGTGTACCAGCTATGAAAAAGGTGAAAGGCAGTGAATTTCATGTCCGGTCATAACCTAACCTAACCTATCCTAACCATTTTTCTGGTAGCAATTTACATAATCTACTGTATTTGATGCTTTGTATCGAATAATTTAGTGCATAAAATGTGAGAGAAGATGATTTCCATGTCAGATACTTACTTATACTATGCTGGCAAGTTCTGAGCACTTATGCCTCACTCACCTCATCATCATCATATTTTGGTTAAAATTCAATAAATTCATGCTTTGTGTGCATTATTTATGTGAAAAGGGACCTAAATAAGTGCTATACATGTCCAGTAGGGAGGTAGGAAGGTAGTTTTCTGATTTAGGTTAGGTTAGGGTCATGAATGACCAGTGCTAGAGCTTCAGGGCCCAATATCCGGACAAAACCAATATTCGGACATGCCTTTGGCTATATTACATCGGATATTGGAGGGATTACTGTATATATAATGTACATGTATCCGTCCATCATCGAGTCCTATGTTGCCCCCTGGGGAGCATAGGAGCCCAGGGCTAGGCAAGTTGGTCCTGACATTTAAGATGAATGACCAACCTCACTCATTCCTGAGTGGCATTATGTGAGCAATAAACCCCAACCATCCCTTGGATATAAACCTACACAGGCCCAATCCGACTGGAGCGCCTTAATTACCACTAAAATCTATATAAATTTGTTTCTTTATTTACTTATTTATTCTCGGTCATCCCACTATAAACATTTGCCTGCAAATATTTCCACTGTTATTCAGGTAATCATTCATATCGAACTTAGAGTCTGGGGTTGTGTATGATAATAAAAATAATCTATAAAAGCAATTAACAGGCTAATCATTTTCCTCTGGACAGAATGACATGGGAGGTCCTAATTATAATATCAGTATCTCTACCATGCCTGATGAACATTACAAAACAAAGGCAAAGAAGCATACCTCTGATGGTAAACATGCATTCTATACAATGTAGAAAGACAAAAAACATTGTGTGATTCATTCTTTCATTCATCATCCAATCCTATTGCCCCATGAGAAGCGTAGGAGCCCGGGGCTAGGCAAGTTGATCCTAACATTTAAGATGAGAGTGACCAGCCTCACTCATCTTCTAGTGGCATTACATGAACAATAAACCCCTACCACCACTTAGATATTAACCTTCAAATCCGACTGGAGCGCCGTAATTATCCACCAAACCATCGGGTGCCAAAATTTGGTTATATGGTTACCACCCAGCATAGTAAATGGTTTCCTGGTGTACAGGAAACCATCTGACTTGTCAATCAATGTAGAGTCACCCACTGGCAGAAGGAAGAGGAAAGAATGAAGGAAAGAAAGACAGAAGAGGGAGTGTAAAGTCACTAGTAGGCAGAAGGATGAGGAAAGAATGGAAAGAAAGAAAGACAGAAGAGGATGGAAGGAAAGTCGGATGGGAGAGAGGAAAGGGAAGACATACCATGCAATTATTAACCCTTTGAGATTCCGATGACATGCTTTCGCATCATCATAAATCCAACCGTTGAGATTTTGATGACTTGAATTCGAGTCATATGAAACAATATTTCTTTTTTTGCATGTTTTCCATCTCCTATCTGGCCTTGTTCCACATACACTATCCTGTTTATCCTTTTCCAACTATTTGTTTCTACAATGATGAGTACATCAGGTGGATATGCATAATAAATAGGTTTAAACCATGAATAATATCAGTATTACAAACATGGATATTTGACAGTGGGACAGCGAGAGCTTTCGCTTTTCTCTGCGGAAACCAATATAAATTGCCATAATCTATATGTCAACAGAGAGGGAATTTACTGAAGATTGACATGGTTTATCAAATTTCAAGTAACTCAAATACTTCTTTTTTTTTTTTTTTTTTTTACAAATATTTTTCAATGGAAGGGTGTGCGATTTTTCTTTTTAGGCTAGCTTCTACTTGTCCTACTGGCCTTTAAGGTATCGTACTTACCTTTTTCAACTACTGTGTGCTGCGATAAAGAGCAACTATTCAGCTTTAAAATGGTACCAAATTCATTAGTCTACCATAAAAAGTTAGTGTACAGTGGCCGATTAAGTACAAATATTGCTGCGCAACAGCACACTCTATTTGCACCTGCCTGAATCTGGCACAGACACAATCGGCGGGGGACGAAAATCTCAAAGGGTTAAACAACAAAATTCTCCAAACCCTCCCATCCCCACCAGTCTCCTTCCCACTCACAGTTACCAGACAAGTGGTGTCTGGCTGCTGCTTCGAGACCATTTGTTGACCACCAGTGCTTCGAACAGTGGGTATTGTGGAACATTCCATGACTGTACCTATAGTCTCGGCATATGACTATGAGGTTGCCATTATCGTACCCTGGCAACTTATGTGTAAACAGTCATTCTGATTTCATATCATATTATACACTATCTATCTATCTATTGCCAGACACCATAATCCCATAAGGGGTGGCCATTTGACTCTGAGTTACTGTATTTGTTTTACAGGGAGGAGCACTAACCCTTCACCAACCCACTTGTTGACACAAAGGGAGCACGTATGGTTTGGTTGTATGGTTACCACCCAGCACTGTAAACGGTTTCTTGGCTTACAGAAAACTATTTGGCTTGTCACTCAATGTAAAGCCACCTGTAAAGGAAAGAAAAGCAATGAGAAGTGACAGGAAAGATGGGAGAAAAAGAATGATAAAGACTAAGGAAGAAGTAGGCAGCACTACATCAAGTGAGTGGATGATGGTCGCCACGACCTACATATTATACACAAATCACATTATTTTACACAAATATATTATACACGAATATTATTATATTGTACATCGTTTGTTCATTTTTTAAGGTTCCAACGTGCTTGCATGTGTCGGCCTTGGTCACCTAATGGTGGCTCTCCATGCTGCTCGATCTATGGCAGCCTCCCTGTTCAGTCCCTTAACCCTGGGGTCACACTTAATGACCCTGACCCATGTCTTTCTCGGTCTACCCCTCACAACCCCTTCCCCAATATTAACACTTCTCACACTCTGCACCCAATTATCATCCCCCATCCTCTCCACATGTCCAAACCACCTCAGCCTACCTCTCCTCATCACAACACCAGTACACTCCAGTCCCATCTTACCTCTCAACTCTTCGATCGTAAACCCAGCCCCCCCAGGCCTTGCACGGAGGGACACACTGCGCATCCACCTAATCATTGTCATTTCTGTACGTTTGAGCCTGCGAATATCCTTTTCCTTTACTGCCCAGGTCTCAATTCCATACAGCTTCACACTCCTAACACATGCTGCATACAATGACCCCTTAGCACATAGGGAGAGTCCTGTCAATGTCAGGAGAGGCAACAGCTCCCTGAACTTCTTCCAACTACATCTCACCCTAGCAACCAAGCTAGCTTCAGCCCCACCTCAAGCACATAACATGTCTCCCAAATAACAAAACTCTTCCACACACTCAAGAGATTCACCAGCAAGTTCAAGCCTTTCATGCCTAGCAATCTCCATCTGCTCTCCCCGACATGCCCCACACATAAAATCAGCATTAGCTCGCAGTCTACCTCTAATACCACTACATCTCTTGTGCACCCATTTATCACAAACACTGCAAAAGATGGAATTACAGTACTTCCCACACTTTTGTGGCAAATTGCACATGGCCACTCTCTCTCTTCTCTGTCTGTACTGCCACCAACCCTAGATATCATCACTTTTGTTTTATCTGCATTTACCCTTAAGCCCTTGTGCCCCATACCATCTCTTTACTTCCTAAATCTTTCCTACCCACCTCCCTTTCAATCTCTCCAGTCAACACCAAATCATCAGCATACAACATCTCACACAGGAGTCCATCTCTGAAGTCACGTGAAAGGACTTCAACTGCTCCCTCCAAAGTCACTGAAAGACTGGTACTACAACTAGTTACACCTCACACCCCTCTAGCCCCATCACAACATGGTTTTATGCCACTACACTCCACAAACACTCTTCTTACAGACCTCACACAGAGAGTTTTTGATGGCATGAATTCAGCTAGGCCACCACACAGAACACTCCTTGTCACATCAGACATTAGTAAAGCTTTTAATTTCATCCCCCACCAAAACCTCACAAACAAAATATTCAACACAAACATGCACAATAACACAAAAATATGGCTGGCAAACTACTCAGAAGGCAGACGCGCATATGTAACTTTTGCCGTTCAGTCTACGAACATCAGAAACATCACAAATGGCATCCCTCAAGGATCTGTTTTGTCCCCTACACTCTGTAACCTATACATGCACGACATACCAACACCCCACACACCACAGATACACATAGCTTCCTATGCAGATGACATAACACTTACACATACTGTACACACCAAAAAGCAAAACACAGCCACACACATCCTCCAACCTTACCTCAACACACTACACGAATGGTTCACTACAAACAGGCTCGAAATAGCCCCAGCAAAATCTACAGTGACCCTTCTCACAAACTGGGCAGTAGAACACAGTCACATTCCACACCTCACCATAAACAACACTCCCCTACCACACACACACACAAAATCCTTGGTGTAACATATAATACATCAATGACATTTAAACAACACATCACAAACATCAAAAATAAATTAACACCTAGACTCAATGCCTTGAGGTCACTTGCCCATACAACATTTGGACACAACAAAGAAACCACCACCACAGTATACAAACAATATATACGTTCAGCGATGAATTATGCCAGCCCTGCTTGGGCTCCTAACCTCACTAAAAGACACAATAACACTCTTCAGACCATACAAAACAAGGCCCTAAAAATAATCACAGGCTGCACAGCTACTACACCTACAGACCACCTACACCAAGAAACCAAAGTCCTCAAAGTCAAGGATCATCTAGACATGACAGGCACCCAAATTCTCGCTGCAGCCTCCACAAACCCACAACTCCCACCACACTACATGGCAGCACGTCCACACACTCCAAGGAACATCAAAACAACACCCAGCACACAATATCATACACAAATACTGTCATCTCTTCCCCCCCGCCTGCCTCAGACCAGCTTCCAAGCATATTCATACTGAAATCACTCGCCGTTCCATTCAGTCACTTAAAAACAACACACAGCTGCATGCACGGCCTGCTGATATCCATCCTTCAGAATTCTATCTCCCTCGTGAGGACAGGGTTCACCTGGACAGGATGAGATGAGGGCATCATCCAGCCCTCTTAAGTTACCCGAAGAGGCTGGATGACTCCGTCACTGATGCCTGCCCAAAATGTAACACAGCACCCCATACTATTAAGCACATCATGGAAGACTGCATTGCACACAATCACCTATGTCAACAACACAACATACACTCCTTGAGAGATCTGTGGGAAAGCCCCGGTCTCAGCCATGGCCTTCCTTAAGGACTCGGGGCTGTTCGGCCAGACTGCCTAGGGAACAACTACTATTACTACTACTACAAGGGACTCAAAACTGACCCTTGATGAACACCAACATTCACAGAAAACTCATCACTCAAATCTCCATTCACTCTTACCTAGGTGCGAGAACCCACATACATGGCCATAACCACCCTAACCAGCCACTCTTCCAACCCAAGATTTCTCATTGCCCACTTCACCACCTCTCTAGGAACTCCGTCAAAGGCCTTTTCCAAATCAACAAAAACAAAATACAGTTCCCATTTCTTTGCAATATATCTTTCCTAAAGCTGTTGAACAATGAATATGGCATCAGTGGTCCCCCTGCCTGGCATCAACCCAAACTGCACCTCATCAATATTCACTCTTTCTCAAATCATACATTCTAAAACTCTCTCCATTACTTTCATTATCTGATCTAAGAGCTTTATACCTCTATAATATCCTCTTTCCAGGGCATCACCCTTCCCTTTGTACACATTTACAATCAACTGGGACAACACACTCATATACTGTATAATCATATTTATCAGGTAAGTGACTAACCTCACCCCAATATCTCCTAAGGCCTTCAACTTTTCGGCAGTCAACCCAGATGCACCTGCTGCCTTCCCCACCCACATCTTGCCTATTGCCTTACTCACAGTAGCAGCGGCAATCAAAGGCCAAGGGCCAAACACTGGATCTGTTGGCTCCAAACCTTCACTGTCCCAGTCAAACTCCTCATTCAATAACCGGCTATAATGCTCTCTCCATGCATCTTTCATAACCCCACAGTTCACCACTACCCTTCCTTCCTCATTTTTCACACACTGCTCACCTATAATATCCCAATTATCCATCTTCACCTGATCTGCTAACGTGAATATCATATTTATCCTTTTCCCATGATTTAGGTTATCAAGTAAAAGTCTCTGTGACTCAGACCGCCCTGTATACCTCTCTTCTAGCCCTACGTTTGGCAGCCAAGTATTCCTCCCTGTTACCACCCTTCTTCCATTCCCAGAAAAGCCTTCTTTTCTCCTTAACTGCGGCTTCTACACCCTCATCTCACCACCAAGTTACTTTTGGTGGGCCTCTTGTCCAACCACATATTGCATCAGTAACTCTCAAGAGTTGTTCTTAAGGGCTCTGTACTGTCTAAGGCTACCTGTTCAGCCACCACTCTCCTCATCTCACTATAGAAGGCATCCCTTACTGCTTGGTTTTCCAGCTCCCATATTTTCCTCCTAGGTACATATGTCCTCCTTTTCATCCACATTTTCCTCCTAGGTACATATGTCCTCCTTTTCATCCACATTTTCCTCCTAGGTACATATGTCCTCCTTTTCATAACTCGTTCATGTCACAAATCAATAGTTTGTGCTGCTGCACACACTCCTCACTTTCTATAACTTTAACATCCCTCACTAACCTCCTATCAACCCTCCTGACCAGAAAATAATCTATCTGACTGCTATTTCCCCCACACTCGTACGTAATCAACCTACTCACTCTTTTTCTAAAATGTGTGTTGCAAATAATCATGTTCACTGCCTCTCCAAACTCAAGTATTCTTTCCCCTTCTGCATTTCTCATACCATATGCACATCCCCCATGTACTCCTTCATAACTTTGAGCTGCCTCACCCACATGACCATTTAAATCCCCTACCAAAACCACTATCTCATCATCCCTCATACCACCTACTACACGTATTAAGTCATCCGAAAATCTATCCTTCTCTACCTCACCCAACCCTGCCTGTGGAGCATATGCTGATATAATTGCAATCATCAATCCACCGGACAAAATTTTCACCACCAATATCCTATCGCTTACTCTCATAATATTCATAACGTATTCCACCCATTACTCCACAACCAACACACCCACACCCCCATATCTGTCAGTCACCCCCTGCCAAAACAACTTATAGTAGCAATCTTTCCCAACAATCTTTCTGGCTGATCCACCCCTGTACCGGACTTCTTGCAAACATGCCATATCCACCCACCTCCTACTGAATGCATCAACGACTTCCCCCGCTTTTCCCCTCAAACTTCCCACATTCCACGAACCCACTCTCATCCCCCTGGGTGATTTAATGTTCTCAGGATTGCTTTGATGCTTATCCTTGTATTTAGTCATAGTCGGTAATGATAAAGGGGGGGAAGGGGTAGACATTCCACAGGTCCCACCCACTGCACAGTCCAAGGTCCAGGCAATGGATCTGGGACCCCTAGCCCACCAGCTTAACAGTGGCTGTGGTAGTGGCCTCGGGGCACCCTGCCAGGACAGCTGCAAGGACACCCTCCAAGTGCGCCTTGGCACTGCAGCTGACTTGCCATTATACACCCACTGATAGGGCAGCCTCCTTGGGCCCTACTCCCATGTTCAGGCCCCTCTCTATTGGGCAAAAGCGGCAGCCTGGGAACCGCAATGCACTGCACCCTCTAGCACAGGTTCGAACCCCATCTCGCCCCGGACCCACGATCTATGCTGGAGGAATCCCTGTCACGCCTCCCCCCAAAAGTCTGCCTCTAGGTAGCAGGGGCAAAGTTTTCTGGACGCATGCCCTTGCTGGCGTCAACCCCTGTGACGTAGTGGGATACATCGTGTGATATGTAAAGCGCATGTGGTGTAGTGCATAAGATAGTTAGAGGAACTGTTTGGGAGAGTATGCTGGTCTACTCTCCATGTTACTGTCACACTGAAATATAACATGATATGCATCACATGCATATCAAATTATACACAAAATCAGACGTATTGTCGATGGGTAGGCTGCCAGGGCATGATAATGACAACCTCAGAGTCACGCACCACAACTATAGTAACCATTTATATACATGCTTAAGATTCACTAAAAATAATATTAGATAAGATGTTATCCTATTTGTCTTATCTTCAGGAGAAAATTGTTTGCTGAAGATACACAATCACTAAAATTATCATTCTACTCCCTTGTGGTGGGCTACAATATGAAACATGGACCATGTACTCTATTCTAAATCAGCCTAACAAACAACACTACGAAATGAACATGGTTTCACTTCTAAAAATCGTTTCAAAGTTCATCAAACCTGAGGGTGTAGTATATGAAGTGTTCCTCATATAATACAGAGGAAATAAATTAAATATTGTCAAAGTTTAGCCATACATGTTTTGAAAGCCTTTGCACTGACTAATTCAATTAATGAGAACCCACTGCTTGAGACTTCACCTACATGAAAAGAACTATGGTAAATCATTACAAGTAGCTACCACTGCAGTGTATGTTTCAATATTCAAGCTACACTTGGTTGTATAACATGATTACAGGATATACTTCACCTTCATACCAAGTTGTGCAGCTTTGATGGCAGCCACATAACCACCTGGACCTGAACCAATGACAACAAGGTCAGCTTCATGGGATGCATGGCGGTGCTGGCTGACTGAAGGTAAACCACTGGTGGCAGTAGGACTGCGGGCCAGCTACCCATGAACAAAATTACATTAGAGAATGGAAATGAGTTATTGGAGTAAAGCATGTGGAGTAACATAATGTAGAGAGACAGAGAGACAAATCAGGAAGTTCAAGAGCATTGTGTTGTAGATGTGGAAGTGCTGGAAAGTGATAGTTACAAGAGTGGGCTGGGATAATTTAGTCATGTGGACAGAATGGACAGTGAGAATGACTATGAGAGGGAGAGAGGGAGACCAAGAATAAGATGAAGGGATGGGGTGGAGAGGTAAACAGATGAGGGTAACAAGGGCTGATGTACGGGTAACGTTACAGAGAAGGACAGGGTGACATGGACACAATTTATTAATGGCTACTCCTTCCAGGATTAGGGCACTTGCTACTACGGTTCCCAAGAAATCTCTAATCTGAATACATGTGGGTCTCAACATTTACATCAATATGACTCTGGGATCCCTTCACAAAAGTGTTAAAGCACAGATATCGTATTATTGCAGGTAAATATCTTAAATCCTATTTATAACAACCCTTTATCTATGACAAGGAGGTGTTAATCCACCACGCATCTATCTGCTGGTTGCATATCTACAACCCAGCATAAAAAACAGTTTCCTGGGTCATGGGAGATGATCTGGCTTAACACTCTGTAAAATCATCTGAGGACAGCACAACATTTAGTTTTAGTGGGTGGACAGCATGCACCCCCACTTACCACCAATTTCCCCTCCTGCAAATGAAAATGTAATGTTAGTTTAAAAAAGAAAAAAAAAATGGTCTTTTAATTCTAATACATTACAGTACAGTAATCACTCGATTATCCGGAGGCTCCGTACCCGATATGATCCATATCTGGATGTTAGGCCTTGGCTCTATTAAATCCACATCCGGTTTTATTTGTCTGTATCCGAACAAAAAATTTCTGACGTTGCCAATTGGGAGGCCTATAAATTTTAAAAAATCAGTTTAGCAGCTGGCCAGCCTCTCTGGCCAAGCGTGGGTAATAGACCCTAACCCACAAGCTGAGCAAATATGGTCGTCTGGCTTCTCACTGAACGGTCAGTCCCCCGGCCACCCAAGTGATCTCCAACACTTCCGGCCACACGTGAGTAATACAGATCCTAATCCACAAGCTGAGCAAATATGGATGTCCAGCTCCTCATTAAACAGTCAAAGTCCCCCAGCTGCCAGGCTTACTTGGATGGTACCGGCCAAAAACAAGTGATACAGACCCTACCCCACAAGCTAAGCAAATATGGCCGTCCAGTACCTCACAGAAAGGTCGAAGTCACCCGGCTGCATGGATCACTCCGGCATTACCGATCACATCCGAGTAATACAGACCCTAACCCACAACCTGAGCAGTTATGGCCGTCTGGCTCCTTACCAAATGGACAAAGTCCCCCAGTCGTCCAGATCACTCAGATGCTCCCAGGCTCACATAAGTAATACAGACCCTAACCCACAACCTGAGTAAACATGGTCGTCTGGCTCTTCACTGAAAGTTCAAAGTCACCAAGCCACCTGGATCACTTCGATACTACTGGACACGCGTGGCCGTCCGCTTCCCTATCGAATGGTCAAAGTCGTTTTGTCGGTCGGATGACTCAGACATTCCCTGAGGTCATGATGTACGAGGGCTCCAGTGTTGCTCATTTGTCTGGCCGAGCAAAACTGACCCTTGTGCTCAGGTCAGTTAGGCACTTTTTACTAGTGTATTCATGGCCATGTGTCAGTTGAGACATAGCAACTCAGTGTTCAAGTGGCAGTACCAGACCTCAGTTCTCGCCTTTCTCTCATGAGTGTGCATGTGCTTGTGACCATGGCTCTTCCACTGTTGCATCTGTAGTGGTTCCCTACCTTCTTGAGGCCTTGATTTTCCTCTGTGGCATTCTCATGTATGTGATGATGGCCCCACCACAACCCAAGAAGTGAAAAAGGAAGGTTTTGACTCTGGAGAAGTGTGAGATGTTGAGCAAGACTGACGAAGGCTGGACCACATCACGCATTCTGCGGGAATGTGATCTGGCCCATTCAACCTTGTTTGAGATCAAGAAATCATGGCCCAAGCTTAATCAGTACGGATTGGACTATGGTGATGCCACTCGGAAGGGCAACAGGAAGGTAATGTCTCAGCCCTGCCATGTCACCACTGACCAGTCAACTTTGGTCTGGTTCCACCAAAAATGGGGTGCCAACGTGCATGCACTGTACATGGGACCGAGCTGAAGGTGGCAGTTGAGAAGTTTGCACATCTACACAATGTGAACGACTTCAAGGCATCTGAAGGTTGGCTCTTCTGGTTCAAACTCTGACATGGACTTACTAACCATAAGACACATGGCAAGGCTTTGGACCTGACAGCAGAAGATGTTGCGCCATTTCACCTGAAAGTGCAGCACCTGATTGAGGACAAGGGCCTTGCTCTTAGTCGGGTGTACAGTGCTGACGAAATTGGCCTCTTCTACCGCGCAGTTGACACTGGCCTCTTCTACCGCTCCTTGCCCACCAACACCCTGGCAGAAGAGAGGGAGAAGACTGTGCCTGGTCAGATGTTATCCAAACAGTGTGTATGGTCTTGTGCTGTGCCAATACTAACGGGGTGCACCGCTTCAAGCCCGTTACTGTAAGACGTGCAAAACAGCCACGTTGTCTCCGTGGGTTGATGGATAGCCTGCTTGTTGTGTGGTATCATTCTCTGATGGCCTGGTTTACCTGTAAGATCTTCAGAGACTGGTTCCACAGATACTTTGTCAAGGAAGTGGTAAGTACAGGTGTCCCTCATTTATCCGGACGTATTCATTATCCGGATTCTGGACCTTGGCTCTATTAAACCATTATCCGAATCTACTTGCTATTATCAGGACGTAAAAGTCCCCGAGAACTTCGGCCGGCCAGCCGACACGTTCAAACATTTGGTATCGTGGCCATTGGGCTCAGCTCTATTAAACCATTTTCCAAATTTGCTTGCTATTATCCGGATGTAAAAGTGCCTGAGAACTTTGGCCGACCAGCTGACGAGTCCAAACATTCGGTATTGT
Source organism: Birgus latro (assembly GCA_018397915.1). Classification (NCBI taxonomy): domain Eukaryota; kingdom Metazoa; phylum Arthropoda; class Malacostraca; order Decapoda; family Coenobitidae; genus Birgus; species Birgus latro. Next base: position 44,981 of record JAGKTI010000925.1, read on the forward strand.
GACCGCTGGGCTCGAGCTCTGAGCGGGAAGTAGTCTGTAAGCCACAACCAGAGCTAAAATGTTCGTTTGCCCCTGTACCGAATGGTCAACATCATGCGCTCGTCCTATCACTCCCAGCAAACCTCCAGCACCCAAGTAATATGACTGTAACCCACAAGCGGTGTCAAAATGTCCATGTGCATTCCCCACCAAATGTCTAATATCACATGGCCACGGGGGCTAAGTCTTTCCCAACCGCCACCTCCATCGAACACAGACCACAAGCCACGAGTACATGTTCGGCAACAGTGGCCATCCGCCTCTCTATCGAAGGTCGAAAGTCCCCCGGTCACTGTGTGTCGTGTTTCCGCATGGCAACTCGATGTCTAACAGACCACAAGCCACGAGTAGAGTAAATGTTATGGCAAAAGCGCCCGTCAGCCTGATGACAGAAGGGAGAGAATCCTGCCCATAGCCTCGCCTCTCCCCCCCCACCCGTTCCTCCTCCATACCTTCCCGGCTCCCCCCTCACTCCCTCAGTTCTTACCCTCTTCCGTGGTGATAGCATTGGCTTGTAAGTTTTCAAAGATTTTTTGTGATTTATTCACCTATTACTGGTCGTATTGAAATTCCGCAAAGTCCAAGAGAAAGCTCACCAAGTTCTGCATCTAGACATATGCTTAACTCTTGGAAGGTGCTGGCAAAATTTTGAACTAAAATGGTGGGAAGTTATATGAAGGTAAGTTTTACCCCTGAACACTTTATTACTGCTGCATTTCTGTACTTTTACTTATCAGTTTTGTGTGTTTTTATTAGCTTATCTTATAGTATAAACACCAGCGAAGATGATGGTATACCATTTATACCAATATGACGAATTTATGGTGGCATATTTGGCCATGGAATTTTTTTTGAGCCCGGGGAGCAATCACTCATCACAGACAACAGATTTTCAAACTGTCGTCAGTTTTTTTGTGGATTTTTGTTGTTTATGCACTGTTTTCATGATGTTCCACATTACTATGGATAATCCTATGTGTGTTTTGATTTCTAAATATGGCAGATTGACCTGAAAACAGAGTCAAAATTAGAAGGGGTTCTGTACATACAGTCATGTATAGGTCGGGTGTTTTCTGGTTTTCATTTTTTTTTCATGGTTTTCTGGGTGTTTAGCATAACTTGGATATTCCTGTGTGTGTTTTGATGTCTAAATATGGCAGACTGACCTGAAAACAGTGTCAAAATTAGGAGGGGTACTGTAAATAAACTGGTTTATTAGTCAGGTGTTCTTTGGTTTTCAATGTTTTTTTTTTCTTCATGGTTTTCTTGGTGTTTAGCATTACTTTGGATATTCCTATGTGTGTTTTGATGTCTAAATATGGCGGACTGACCTGAGAACAGTGCCAAAATTAGGAGGGGTACTGTACATACAGTGATGTGTAAGTAGGGTGTATTTTGGTTTTCATTTTTTTTTTAATTGTTTTCTTGGTGTTTGGCAATACCTTGGATATTCCTATGTGTGTTCTGATGTCTAACTGTGGCAGACTGACCTGAAAACATTGCCAAAATTAGAAGGGGTACTGTAAATACAGTGGTGTATAGGTAAGGTGTTTTTTGGTTTTGTGTTTTTTTTGGATGGTTTTTTTAATACTGAAAATTATTTTGGATCATCCTATGTATGTTTTGATGTCAAAATATGGAAGAATGACCTGAAAACACTGCAAAAATAAAGAGGGGTACTGTACATACAGTACTGTTTAGGTAGGGTGTTTCGGGTGTTTGAGAGAGGGCAGTGTTTGGAAACTCCCTGTACTGTTGTTTGCAGATGATACTGTGTTGTTGAGTGAAGACGAAGGGGAGCTGCAAGGCTTGGTAGATGAGTAAGGATGGTAGTCTGGAGGGTGAAGTGCTCGAAAGGGTACAGCAGGGAAGGAAGGTTGCTGGTTCGTTGAAAGAAGTGATAAGAAACAGGGAGGTGAGCATGGAAGTGAAAAAGTTGTTACATGACAGTATTGTGATACCAACTCTGACATATGGAAGTGATGCTTGGACCCTGTTGGAAGGACAGAAGTCAAGAGTGAGAGCAGTGGAAATGAGTTATTTGAGAGGAGCATGTGGAGTCACATGGAGAGACAGACTAACAAATGAGGAAGTGAAGGAGCGTTGTGGTGTGGTTGAGGACGTGATGGGAAGCGTTAGGAGAAACATGTTAAGGTGGTTTGGGCATGTGGAGAGGATGGAGAGTGAAAGACTGACGAGGTGTGTGTATGTGAGTGAGGTGGAGGGGGCAAGAGGGAGGGAGAGGCCGAGGATGAGATGGAGGGATGGAGTGGAGAGGTATATGAGAGAGGGGGTGTGAGTTGGAAGCGTGGTAGTGAAATGGCAGGGGACAGAGCGACATGGAGGCGATTTGTTTGTAGCCACCCCGTTCGGGATTGAGGTGTCTGGCAATAGCTAGATAGATAGACGTATTTACCTTTTCGTTTTTGAAGGCTCCAACATGCTTGCATGCGTCGGCCTTGGTCACCTAATGGCGGCACTCCACGCTGCTCGATCCCTTGCAGCCTCCTTGTTCAGTCCCTTAACCCTTAAGTCACACTTAATGACCTCGTCCCATGTCTTTCTCGGTCTACCCCTCCCCCAATATTAACACCTCTCGCCCTCTGTACCCAATTATCATCCCCCGTCCTCTCCACATGTCCAAACCACCTCAGCCTACCTCTCCTCATCACAACACCAATACACTCCAGTCCCATCCTACCTCTCAACTCTTCCATCGTAAACCCAGCCCCCTCAGGCCTTGCACGCAGGGACGCACTGCACATCCACCTAATCATTGTCATTTCTGTACGTTTAAACCTACGAATATCCTCTTCCTTTATTGCCCAGGTCTCACTACCAAACAGCATCACACTCCTAACACATGCTGCATACAACGACCCCTTAGCACATAAGGAGAGTCCTCTCAATGTCAGGAGAGGCAACAGCTCCCTGAACTTCTTCCAACCACTTCTCACCCTGGCAACCGAGCTAACTCCAGCCCCACCTCCAGCACATAACATGTCTCCCAAATAACGAAACTCCTCCACACACTCAAGAGACCCACCTGCAAGTTCAACCCTCTCACGCCTAACAATCTCCACCTGCTCTCCCCGACTCGCCGCACACATGAAATCAGCATCATCTTGCAGTCTACCTCTAATACCACTACATCTCTTGTGCACCCATTTATCACAAACACTACACAAGATGGAATTACTTCCCACAACCTTGTGGCAAACTGCACATGGCCACCCTCCCTCTCCTCTGATTGTACCGCCACCAACCCTAGATATCATCACTTTTGTTTTATCTGCATTTACCCTTAAGCCCTTGTACCCCATACCATCTCTCCACTTCTTAAATCTTTCCTCCGCCTCCTTTTCATTCTCTGCAATCAACACCAAATCATCAGCATACAACATCTCCCATGGGAGTCCATCTCTGAAGTCACGTGAGAGGGCTTCAAGCACCATGATAAACAACAAGGGACTCAAAACTGACCCCTGATGCACACCAACATTCACGGAAAACTCATCACTCAAAGCTCCATTCACTCTTACCTGGGTGCGAGCACCCA
>JAGKTI010000925.1:57699-73207 GCA_018397915.1 Birgus latro
CTCCAACATCCACTGCCCGACCTTGTATCTCTTTTATAACCCCATCCATATACAGATTGAACAACCATGGAGACATGACACATCCTTGTTTCAATCCAACCTTCAAATGGAAAGATTCACTCAGTTTGCCATCCACACGCACTGCAGCCTTAGCACCCTCATACATACTCTTCACTGCCTTCAACAACTTCCCATCCACTCCATATATTCTTAATACCTTCCACAAACCTTGTCTATCCACCCTGTCATATGCTTTCTCCAGATCCATGAAGGCTGCATACAACTTCTTGCCCTTCTCTAGAAACTTTTCCACTAAGGATCTAAGAATGAATATCTGGTCTACACAACCTCTTCCCTTCCTAAAACCTCCTTGTTCTTCTCCAACTAATTCCTCAGTAATTTCCCTAACTCTGTCAATAAGTATCCTACCATATATTTTTCCTATTACACTGAGAAGGCAAATGCCCCTATGATTACCACACACTGCTTTTTCCCCTTTTCCTTTGTACAGAGGAATAATTATACCTGACTTCCAATCCTCCGGGACTCTACCCTCCTCCCAAGCCAATCTGCACACCTTCCACATCCATTCTATTACTATCTCTCCCCCATGCTTCAGCATTTCACCACACACTCCATCAATTCCTGGGGCTTTCCCCATTTTAACTTTCTTCATTGCTTCCACCACTTCCATCCTGGTGATTTCTTCCTCTCATCTCACAACCCTCCTTCTCCCTGCCATTCCCCAGCCACTTATACTTGCATTACTTTCATTCTCTATGTTCAACAGTTCATTAAAGTGTTCTCTCCATCTGTTTACTTTTTCTCCCTTCTCCACTAGTAATCTACCATTTTTATCTTTCACACCCCCACTGACTTCGTTGGCACCCTGTCTAGCTCTCTTTACCTCCTTCCAGAACATTTTCTTACATTCCTTCCACTTTGCACTCAAATTCCTTCCAAACTCCTCATCCACTCTCTTCTTACTCTCTCTTACTAATCTTTTCACCTCTCTCCTCCTCACTATATATAACTCTCTTGTCCGTCTCTCAGCTTCTTCGTCGCCCCTGTTCCTCATCCACTCATTATATGCTTTTTTCTTTTGTGCCACAGCCTCTCTCACCTCTTCAGTCCACCATGCTGTTCCCTGAACCCCCTTTCGTCTTCTCTTCACCCCACACACCACCTCACATGCTGCACAGATTTCTTCTGTGAATACCTTGCACACACCCTCCACGTCCCCCATCTGCTCCAATCTATATTTACCCAATCGCTCCTCCACTTCCCTTCTATATTCAGCCTTTATTCCATCCTCTTGTAACTTTTCTACCCTCCTTGTAACACAGCAAGGTCAATTCTGCAAAAAAAGTTACCGGCCTTTTTTTTTTTTTTTAATAACAGAAAAGAGGAAGAAAAAACAAATTAATAAAAAAATAATCCATACACCTGTTGACAAAATATTTTATTTGTTTTTTTATCATTGCCTGCCACCAGAATGTAATAGGACATAACTTGAGATAGGATAAGCCACCAGCCTTGTGGTGGGTAAACTAGACTGTCTAAGAAGATTTAGGATTAGTACAGCATTTTCTTTGAATCAGCCTACAGGTTATGCTCTTGACAATGGGGGTGGAACAAGGGTAGCGGGTTAGCCTGAGCAGCCATAGACCTGTAACAGAATGGGAACAGGCGAGGATCTTGATACTTACTGTATAAATCATGAGATTTTCGGTCTGTTGGATTTTGGCAGGGCATGAGCATTCTCCTGTCCACTAATTCTTTCCTCTGGGTGAATTACCTCAGTACACTCTCAACAAAAATATTATACCATTACTACTAACAAGCCATGTATAGTCTCCATGAGCAGGAGAAGGAAGAAGACCGGTATGAATGCGGGATTACACAGATTTTTTTTACATCCTCCAAAGCTCAAATAAAATGCAAGAAAGGAAAATAATTTTGATAGTGACTTGTTCACAACTGGTTGGACAGATAGTGTACAACAACTTGGTTAGAGATGAGTCTGGTCAAGTATCAGCATTCTAAATATACTAGAAAATCATGTCATTTACACTCAACCCACAACCATCTGGGTGTACTCTTGATAAACCATGTTATAAACCTCTAATACCATCCCTCATTGACATAAAGGTTGCCTCCCAAGATATAATGGGGCATGGGTATGACCACGGGGTGACAAACAAACAAAAACTATTTTAAATTTTGGCCCCCTGCTTAGACAGATTTCAAAAAATAGTCAGCCTGTTGAAAGATTCTGATATGAAAGTTGACTCTAGCCTGGTGCCAGTGAACAGGTTACTCAAATCATAGTTAATACTCTAAAATAGTGATCAAGCACTTCACAGTCCTCAAAAAAAGAAAAACATACTTCCAGTAACCTGTTATTCACTTTACAGATTTATCTTAAATATAACAGAGAGATATACCTCCCCTTTTCCCCACAATTCCCAAGATAATAACGACGAAGCCGAAAGAACAATACTGTGCCACAATTTTTCCCCAATCACTCTCTATATTCTAAAGTTTCTCACCTAACAGTCCAAATGCCTGGCTAACACATGGGTATACTGTATTCTTCTTTACTATTTGTGCTGGGTGTAAGTTGGGACCCAAAACAATTCACACAATGGGTTAATAATCAACGCTTCACTTAACTTCTCATAGCTCTGAGTGTAAGTCGGCGTCTGGGAGTCATAAGGGGAGCACGTGCTACCCGCCATTGATGGTGCAAGACCGGAACTTTACCATGGCTAACCCCCAACACAGATATCCTGCTGTCCTCCGACCCAATGTCATTTGGTGACACCGCTAAGCTCTCAGGACTCTCCCCATCTCCAGACTCTTCAGCAGACTCCCAGGACACTCCCCATCTCCCAACTCCTCAGCACGAAGGGGAGGAATATGGACATCTCTCGAACGCAGGTCCGCCTGTCTCAGAGTCCTCCCCGACGCTTGTCTCTACACTCTCACATACACAGCAGCGCTTGGTGCGGCTTTCAAATTATTTTCCTAACCTCATTAACAATATGTTACTTTCCAGTTAAATAGATCATTTCTAAACTAATTCTGTTCATTAGTATCACAGTTGTTGTAAAAATCTACATTACACTATGTTAAATGAACTATATGCACAGGTGACTACTTAATACGGATGAACATTGCGTAACGCGACTTCTTTGTCTCTCAGAAAGCGGTTACTTTCAATTAAAATGATTATCTGATTAAAGGGACACTACAATAATTTTCCTTCGTTACATTACTTTCCCCTCGGGGTTTTAGATTTTTACTCAACGGTTATGCTTAAACTCCACTTAATTCTAAATTGAGTAGTAATACATATGCCTCCTTAAATATAAAGGAGTAATACTTATTCTATCTTAATATTAATGGAACTTAAATTTAAATACTCTTACATCCTACATACATTACATTCGAAGCATATGTCCCTTCCTGTGAACATTCTCAAATCAATACCAAATGACCACATGTCCAGCCAGAATGTGTGTCTCATGTCTACAAGAACTTCATCCACCCACTTGGCAATCTATTGTTTCTTTACCTTTTCTTCTTTTACTTGGTATGAATGAGTCGTGACTCTTGAAACGGAACATGACGGAAGTCACACACTGACTTCATGATCTTTCTCACAAAGACGCGCTTCTTCCAGAAGACTCATGAGGTTCCAACCTTCCTCCCACAGTGTGAGTCAGGGTGCCCCATGACCAGAAGTTAGTCACCCACCAAATCTTGGCATCAGGAATTGTGATTGCCTTACTTGTACACACCACTCCATCAATTTAAACAAAAAATAAATTAAATAAAAAATAAAGAATATTACATTCATCTCTGTCATACCCCCTACAGGGATACAGCAACTAACACCAGGGCCTGACTATGCATCCTGGAATTGTCTATTCTCATCCTTGTAGTTTCCGGTTGTGGCTGTGCTTGACAGATCCGTGCCTTACGCCCAAAAACACAACATGACTCAGCTTTTAGTCAACGATTATCAATACGGGGAAGTTCTACCTTCACTGTACCTATATGAACCCTTGAACTGGTCTTGTAGAAAAAACGAAATGAGTACTCATTAATTACCATTAACTTCTATTACCGGTAATCTCCAATTAGTCTCCTGCAGAATCATGAGAGACACATCCTGGGTTTAGGACATTAGTTCCACATCATATCCTCATCAGGCGGTCAATTACAGGATTTTCTAACTTTACTTCTTTCTATTTCCTTATTGCATTGCTTTTCTGCCTTAAGTAACACACTTTAATCAACTTTTCTGCTCACTTGATTGGGCTAAATAGCTTAAATAATTTCTCCCATTTCTTTTCATTTTTACCACTGCTTTACCTTCTTTTGCTACAATAAACTCTAATATTTTCTATTTCTCAACTCTTGAATGGTTTTATTCATGACGCACCTGTTACACCCACACCTCGATATACCGGCGTGGAGGTCTGCAGACTCTTGGTGGTAACACTTCCTCTTCCTCTGGTTCCACTACTACCAACTCCTTGGGCTTGGTAATCCATTGCTCGTCACCAACATAGGGCTTAACCTTTTCTGCCACTCTTTGGATGACTGTGTCAGAAAGTAGTTCTACCAGAACATAGGCACTACCTCCTCTAATCACTTCTCACACTTTGTATGGACCCTTCCACAGTACACTGAGTTTAGGCTGGTTCCAGGCACTAGTTTCACATTTGACCCAGGCCAAATCGTCCACCTTCAGTGTTTGGTTACGTCGCCACTGATTAGCCACTTCTCTATATTTCCGGGCCATACGGCGATGAGTCGCTTGGAGCACTTCTTGGGCTGCTACTATACCTTCAGGATCACTTGCAACCTCAGTAAGGTGGGCACCTACGTGACGAGAAACATGGTGATTGTAGAAAGCAAAATGAGGTTGCTCGCCTGTAGTGGTGTGAACTTCAGTATTCATGATTCGTTGACACTGACCTAGAAACTGGGGCCAGCGGAGTGGATAGCCTTTACACAGGGATCATAGTATGGACTTCAGTGTATGATGCATCCTCTCCGTGACACTGTTGCCTTGGGGATGGTAAAGGGTAGTATAGGCGGTAGTGATGTGGTATTTCTGACAAAGGGTCTGGAAAACTTGTGAGTGGAACTCGGCCTCAATGTCCATGAGCAGGGCCTTGGGGACCCGAAAGTCAGTGACAAACTGGTGAAACTTCTCTGCCACTTCCTCCGCAACTTTTGTCCTGAGAGAGAAGAATTTCACAAAGCGAGAATAGTGGTCTTTAATAATCAACACATAATGGTACCCGTGGGGTCCAGCAAGCATGTCAATTAAATCAATACTTACTCTCTCCAGGGGTTTATCAACTGATGGTAACGCCTGCCACTCCTGCTGGAGGTCACGTGTTCCTTTAGTTTGCTGACAGACCATGCAATTCCTAACACATTGAACTACCTCGGATTAGGAGTTAGGTATACTGTATAGAAATATTCCTCTACTTTCATCATGGTTTTAAATTGACCCAAGTGAACTGAGAATGTTACATGAGCAAATTGCAAGGCTTCCTTCTTTAAGTGAAGAGGGTACTTATTGAGTGTGGCAGGGACGGTCTGCCTAAATCCCATAAGGGGTGGCCAAAAGCAAATCGCCTCCATGTCTATCGCTCTGTACCCCGCCATTTCACTGCCCTGCTCCCAGCTTACACCCCCCTCTCTCATACACCTCTCCACTCCATCCCACCATCTTATCCTAGGCCTCCCCCTCCCTCTTCCCTCCTCCACCTTACTCACGTACACTCTCCTTGTCATTCTCTCACTGTCCATCCTCTCCACATGGCCAAACCACCTTAATGTGTTTCTCCTAACGCTTCCTATCACATCCACATCCACACCACGCTTCTTCACTTCCTCATTTGTCAGTCTGTCTCTCCATGTGACTCGACATGCTCCTTTCAAATAACTCATTTCCAATGCTCTCACTCTTGACTTCTGTCCCTCCAACAAGGTCCAAGCTTCACTTCCATACGTTAAGAGTTGGTACCACAATATTGTCATGTAGTAGTTTTTGCACTTCCATGCTCACTTCCCTGTTTCTTATCACTGTTTTCAACGAACCAGCAACTTTTCTTCCCTGCTGCACCCTTTCAAGAACTTCACCCTCTAAACTTCCATCCTTACTCATCACACTAGCCAAGTACTTAAATGCACTCACATTCTCCACATCCTCCCCATCTAATCTCACTGTACCTTCACTGACTTCACATCTCTCTAAGACCATCACTTTACTCTTCCCCACATTCACCTTTAGATTCCGTTTCTTACACTCTCCCAAACTCATCTACCAAGCCTTGCAGCTCCTCTTCGTCTTCACTTAACAACACAGTATCTTCTGCAAACAACAGTACAGGGAGTTTCCAAACACTGCCCTCTTTCACTAGGGCCACTCCAACTCAACTGCCCTTCCTTGCATCTCTTTTTTAACCCCATCCATATACAGATTGAACAACCATGGAGACATGACAATCCTTGTTTCAATCCAGCCTTCAAATAGAAAAATTCACTCAGTTCACCATCCACACGCACTGCAGCCTTAGCACCCTCATACATACAGTACTCTTCATGGCCTTCAGCAACTTCCCATCTACTCCATATATTCTTAATACTTTTCACAATCCTTGTCTATCCACCCTGTCATATGCTTTCTCCAAATCCATGGAGGCTGCATCCAACTTTGTTCCCTTCTCTAGAAAAGTTTCCACTAAAGATCTAAGAATGAATATCTGATCTACACAGCCTCTTCCCTTCCTAAAACCTCCCTGTTTTTCTCCAACTAATTCCTCTGTTATTTCCCTAACGCTGTCAATAAGTATCCTACCATATACTTTTCCAATTACACTTAGAAGGCAAAGGCCCGTATGATTACCACACGCTTCTTTTTCCCCTTTTCCTTTGTACGAGGGAATAATTATATCTGACTTCCAATCTTCCGGGACTCTACCTTCCTCCGAGGCCAATCTGCACATCTTCCACATCCATTCTATTACTGTCTCTCCCCCATGCTTCAGCATTTCACCACACTCCATCAATTCCTGGGGCTTTCCCCGTTTTAATTTTCTTCATTACCTCCACAACTTCCATCCTGTTGATTTCTTCCTTTCTTCTCACATCCCTCCTTCTCCCAGCCATTCCCCAGCCACTTATGCGTGCACTATTTTCATTCTCTGTGTTTAACAATTCATTAAAGTGTTCTCTCCATCTGCTCACTTTTTCTCACTTCACTAGTAATCTACCATTTTTATCTTTCACTCCCCAACTAACTTCTTTGGCACTCTGTCTAACTCTCTTTTCCTCTTTCCAGAACATTTTCTTACATTTCCTCCACTATACACTCAAATTCCTTCCAAAATCTTCATGCACTCTCTTCTTTCTCTTACTAATCTTTTCACCTCTTTCTTCTTCTCTGCATATAACTCTCTCTTCCGTCTCTCAACTTCTTCAACGCCCCTGTTCTTATCCGCTCACTATATGCTTTCTTCTTTTATGCCACAGCCTCTTTCACCTCTTCAGTCCACCATGCTGTTCCCTGTACCCCCTTTCGTCTTCTGTTCACCCCACACACCACATCACATGCTGCACAGATTTCTTCTATGAATATCTTGCACACACCTTCCACGTCCCCCATCTGCTCCAATCTGTTTTTACCCAATCGCTCCTCCACTTCCCTCTTATATTCTGCCTTTTTTTTCCATCCTCTTGTAACTTTTCTACCCTCCTTGTAAGAACTACCTCCTCCTGTCATTCCCTTCTTTTACTTCTCCATTTTGTTTGGACTTTGATTCTGACCACCACCAGTTAGTGGTCCGAAAGTCCACTCCTCCAACCTCTATATACTCTTGCATCCATAACAAGAGAGATATCAGAAATCTTAGTGAGTAATGAACAGAGTGGCTTTAGGAGTGGCAGAGGATGTGTGGATCAAATATTTGTGGTAAGTCAGATAGTGGAGTAGGCTTGTGAGAAGGACTATAAGGTGTTTATGCACTCATTGATCTGAAAAAAACATATGACAAAGTTGAGAAGTATTGTGGAAGGTTTTGCACATGTACGATGTAGATGGTAACCTGCTAGGTGCTGTCAAGAGTTTTTATGATGGTAGTGAAGCATATGTAAGGGTAAATGGATGTCTAAGTGAATGGTTCATGATTGGTGTGGGCGTGCAACGTTGTGTGATGTCCCCATGGTTGTTCAGTATATATATGGATGGGGTGATGAGAGAAGTAAAAACACGAGTAATGGAGAGGTGGATGGCTTGGTAATGAATGGTGATGGATGGAGTATCTCAAATATGTTGTATGCTGATGATGCAGTAGTACTTGCAAATACCAGACAAGACCTTGGTAGACTAGTGCAGAGTTTTGCTGATTTCTGTGAGCATCGTTCCTTGAGAGTAAATGCAGAAAAAGTAAAATGATGGTTATTGAGAGGGAAGGTGACTCCCAGAGTGATGTTACAGTGAATGGAGAGACAAATTGGTGAGAGAGTTCAAATACCTGGGTACAGTGATAGAAAAGAGAGGAAAATGTGCAAAAGAAGTGGAAAGTAGAGTGACACAAGGAAGGAATGTAGCTGGTGCCATGAAGGCCTTGATAAACAGAGGCTTGATTGTTGCAGTTGCATGAGGCTTACATGAAGGAGTGTTAGTGCCAACTTTAACATATGGATATGAGACTAGAGTGTGGCATGAAAATGAAGAGTCAAGAGTGAGAGGGGTGGAGATGGGACTGCTGAGGAATGTACTGTATGTGGAGTACAGAGAGTGGGTAGGATACAAAATAATGTGATTCATGAAAGATGTGGAGTAAGGAAGTCTGTGGACACCAGAATCAAAGAGAGTGTACTAAGATGATATGATCATATGGAGAGAATGGATAACAATAGAGTTGTGAAAAAGGTATTTCTGATCGAATTTGAAGGAGGGAGGAGGCGAGGTAGGCCAAGGAGAAGTTGGAGGGATATGGTGGATGAGTGTGTGAGGAAGAGAGATTTGGAAGTCAGTGAGGCTAGTGGACTGACAAGAGATTGAGCTGGTTTGTGAGGAGAAGCGCGTGATCAGAAATTTGGCATCTCTTTTTCACTTGATAGCATCTGAGTTGATTCTGTCGGATACGTTTATGTGAAGCTACAAAGTATGGTGAATGTTTTTGGCCTATCAGATAGAATCTGGATTCCGGGGGCTTGAATGGTGAGTGAATGGAAATGTGGCACATTGGATTGGGTGGATTTGGGCTGTCTGGATGTTGCTGCTCCTCACCTTGCCCATTGGATTGGGTGGATTTGGGCTGTCTGGACGTTGCTGCTGCTCACCCTGCCCTAGGGTGGGAAGGGAGGTCCGGATGATGATGATGATAAAGTAGAAGAAAATCATGGTACAGTAGAGTATGCTAGAATAAAAGCAATGTCAGCGCTTATGATTCAACCATCCTGCATCAGTTTTACCCAGGATCTCCTGCTTCTAAAGAGTCAGCACTACCCTCTTGCTTTTCCCTGGTGAGGTGGCTATCATCAAACACCCTAGGAAGAGGCATCCAAGGAATATCAAGGCCTGAAGCAGGTATGGAACCACCACGAAAGCTTCCACGTGTGCCGCTATAACAACGGTCCGGGAAGAGCGGCTCACTACACAAGCAATGTGCATGAACTGAGAGTGAGCAACAGGGGTGTCTAGCAGATGTGAGTTAAACAAACCAGTCGAACACGGTGGCGTCACCAGGTTATTCTCGCCTGTCTGGGTGGAAATTTTTCGCTCGATTATAATTTAGAAACGGACGCAAGCATTTTGTCCAAATAGTGGGAAAAAATGTATGAATGATGGTTTGGAACAGCCAGATCACAGCATCCGGGTAATCGATGGTCTGGGTAATGGTCGCCTGGATAATTCAGTGATTAGCTACTGTATGTCTTATTGTGGGGGGTTTGAAAAGTTGCATGTAACTTAGTATATAACTTTTTAGTGTAAGGTAATCTGATTTAAAGTACAGTACTGTACACTCATGTTTGTTAACTTGACAGCTGTTCCAAGAACTCAAAATATACCTGTCCTCGCTGCAATGCTCCATACTGCTCCAGTGCCTGCTATAAGCACCAAGACCATGCTCAGTGTGCAGAGGGGTTTTACCAATCCATGGTGGAGCAAGAGGTAACACTGTGCTTGCTTTATTCCAAAATGCTGTATACAGTTTTTCATATTGTTTTACCAAACTTAACAGCTTCTGCATAATTCTGGTAATGAGATTGACTTGTGATTGTATCATGATCATCGTATTCTTTCACTCAGATCTCAGTTGTCAAAGAATGTTTGTTTTAGAGATAATTATTTTTTGTTTGTTTACTGTTCAGTATTTCAAGTTGTAATCTGCATGTAAAATCTATATTGTGTGCCACATTGATGTGTTATGCAGTGTGACAGACTTTCAGAGTGTGTTTTCTTGAAATATTCATTCTCTTGCCAGGTGGTCAGTTCAGTTGTTTGTATTTTGTTGTAGGAGTTTGAACCAGTACTTTTAAGATGTAATGTTGGAATAGCATTGTTATACGGTACTGAATATTCTGTAAAAGAGTTTAGTGCAGTACTATATTGTGAAATGCTTATTGTAGTAAAGTAGATGACATTTTTTTTCTTTTTTAATGCAATGAAGAAGGAACCAAAGGCCAGGAGCCCACAAACCATTCCTTCCAAGAAAAAAAACAAAAACAGTACAAAAGAGAGCTAAATTCAAGATTGGCTTATTTAGAGATGCCTGGACATGCTGCATTTGAAAGACTGGAGATCATAGAAAGTAGGAAATACAGACAAAGGGAGACAGTTCCAGAGTTGACCTGTTGCATAAATGATGGACTGGAAGTAACAGTTAACCATTGCATTAGAGAGTTGGACAGAAAAGGGACGAGAGTTTGTTGTTAGACGGGTGCTATGCATCCGTCGTAGAGGTGATGGAATTCAAGCAGACAGTTCATAGGAGCAGTGACCATTGAAGTCACGATAGAAGAGATGCAACAGTGTGGTGAAGAGAGAGAGGTTGAAGGGAGCCAATAAGAAGAGTGGGGTTAATGAGACAAAAAGCCTTTGACGTCACCCTATTGAGAAGAGCTGTATGTGGGGAGCCTCTCCACACATGAGAGTTGTATTCTACAGGGGTGAATAAAACCCATGTATAAAGTCAGCAACTGCTCTGGGGTAAAAAGTTATGGAGTCACTTAGCACACCTAATCTCTTGGAAGCAGATTTTACAAGAGATGTAGTATGATCTTTCCAAGATAAATCCCGAAGAGAATGAAACCTCAAGTATGTTCAAGGATGATGCAGGATGGAGCTGGATATTATTAAACATTAGTGGGTACTCCTGTGGAAGATTTTGTCGGGCTGATAGGTGTAACAACGGAGTCTTTGATGCATTAAAAACAACAAGATTACTTTTCCTCAGTCAGATATAAGAGCCAAGTCAGACATTAGGTGTGCCATAGCCTCATCCTTTGTTTGTTGAAGTAACTGCTGAGATGGACATTGCGGGAACCGGATGGAAAGGTGAAGGGTGTAATCATCAGTGTATGAGTGGATAGGATTAGATGTACAGCTTAGAAGGTCATTGATGAATAAAAGGAAGAAAGTTGGTGATAGGATATAGCCCTGAGGAACACCACTATTGATAGATCTAGGAGAAGAACAGTGGCCGTCTACAACATCAGCTATAGAACGACCAGAAAGGAAGCTATGGATGAAGGCACAGATAGAAGAATAGGAACTGTAAGAGGGCAGTTTGGAAATTAAAGATTTATGCTAGACTTGATCGAAAGCCTTTGAGATGTCAAGTGCAAAGACAAAGCTTTCGCCAAAGTCCCAAAAGGAGGATGACCAGGAGTCTGAAAGGTAGGTGAGAAGATCGCCATTGGAGAGTCCCTGATTGAACCCATACTGACGATCAGGAAGAAGGTGATAATAGGATAGATGCTTTAGAATTTTTCTGTTAAGAATAGACTTGAAAACTTTTGGGACACAGGATGTTAAAGCAATTTGGCGATAGAGGGTTGGGATTGGTCACCCTTCTTTGGGACTGGCTGAATGAGGGCAAACTTCCAGCAACAAGGAAAGGTACATGTTGATAGACAAAGGTGAAAGAGTTTACCTAGGCACGGTGTAAGCACAGAAGCACAGTTCTTGAGAACAACAGGAGGGACCCCATCCCGCCCATATGCCTTGTTAGTATTGAGGCCAGTGATGGCAGAAAATACATCGTTTTGTTTAGTTTTTGAAGGCTCCAACATGCTTGCATGTGTCGGCCTTGGTCACCTAACAGCGGCTCTTCATGCTGCTCGATCTTTGGCAGCCTCCCTGTTCAGGCCCTTAACCCTTAGGTCACACTTAATGACCTCGTCCCATGTCTTTCTCAGTCTACCCCTCCCAACCCCTCCCCCAATATTAACACTTCTCACCCTCTGCACCCAATTACCATCCCCCATCCTCTCCACATGTCCAAACCACCTCAGCCTACCTTTCCTCATCACAACACCAATACACTCCAGTCCCATCCTACCTCTCAACTCTTCCATCGTAAACGCAGCTCCCTCAGGCCTTGCACGCAGGGACGCACAGCACATCCACCTAATCATTGTCATGTCTGTATGTTTAAGCCTGCGAATATCCTCTTCCTTTAGTGCCCATTTATCACAAACACTGCACAAGATGGAATTACTTCCCACACCCTTGTGGCAAACTGCACATGGCCACTCTCCCTCTCCTCTGATTGTACCGCCTCCATTTCTAGATATCATCACTTTTGTTTTATCCGCATTTACCCTTAAGCCCTTGTGCCCCATACCATCTCTCCACTTCTCAAATCTTTCCTCCACCTCCTTTTCATTCTCTGCAGTCAACACCAAATCATCAGCATACAACATCTCCCACAAGAGTTCATTTCTGAAGTCTCGTGAGAGGGCTTCAAGTACCATGATAAACAACAAGGGACTCAAAACTGACCCCTGATCCACACCAAGATTCACGGAAAACTCATCACTCAAAACTACATTCACTCCTACCTGGGTGCGAGCACCCACGTACATGGCCATAACCACCCTAACCAGCCACACTTCCAACCCTAGCTTTCTCATTGCCCACTTCACCACCTCACTAGGGACTCTGTCAAAGGCCTTTTCCAAATCAACAAAAAGAAAACACAATTTCCTTTTCTTTCCAGTTGAAGAAATTTTAATGTCAGCCATGAGGGAGTCAGAGGGGGGGAGGCGATGGAGGAACGGCACTGGAATCGTCTAAGGTGGAATTGGAGGAGAAAGTCTGAAGAAAGAGATCTGTTTTATCAGTAGATGAAATAGCTACAGAGCCATCAGAGTAGAAAAAAGGAGGGACGGATGATGAGGTAAAGACATTAAAAAGGTTTTTGACAAGGAGTCAGAGGGAGTGGGAAGAATTCAAGTTGGAGCATTGAGAGCATCTAGTATAGATGAAATTATTTTTAGCAGAGCGAAGAATATTCTTAGGACGATTCCGTGCAGAAACATAAAAAAGATGTGATTCAGGGGTGGATTGGCTCTGGTACCTTTTATAGGCCTTCTCCTTGTTGTGGACAGCATTAGAACACATGTGATTAAACCAAGGCTTTTTGGCATTAGTCAAAGGTTATGAGAATGGAATATGCTTCCATGCCTGAGAGAATAACTCAGATGGCTCCTGGCCATGAAAGCAATAATCATTCCAGGGAAAATAAAAAAGAACTGCCTGAGGGCCTCCCAATCAGCACCTCCAAAGTGCCACAACCAACGTTTCTTTGGAGGGTCCACGGGCCGTACTGGAGCAATAGGACAGGTTAAGGTAATATGGTTGTGATCGGAGGAGCCAGTGCAGTGGAAAGATTAACAGCGTAAACAGAAGGAATTAGTTGTAAGAAAGAGGTCAAGTATGTTGGAACTCACTCCAAGGTTGTCAGGGATACGGATAGGGTGCTGTACAAGCTGCACCAGGTCATTAAGGATAGAAAAGGTGTAGGCTCGTTCACCAGGTGGATCAGTGAAAGGAGAGGAGAGCCAAAGGTGGTAGTGAACATTAAACATATAGGATATGTTCCATCGCAAAAGTAAGATAGTCGACGAATTTTTCACAGTAAAGTTAGGGGATAACTAACAGTACAGATATATTTATTCAGAGAATGACAGGAAAGCCGAAGCCAGAGAGTAGAGAATTCAGAGGATTCAAGTTCAGGAACATGAGAGCAAGATATGTCATCGCATACATACAGTAGGCGCAGAAAGTTTTGACGTTTTTTTGCCGACATCATTCTTCTTCGCTTTAAGTGAAGTAGGGTCAATACTACCCTCCCCTGTGATACGAAATGAGCTGACACTTTTTCAACGGGAGCTGGCAACCCTGCTTGATAGGTTTGGCACCACAGGAGCAGGCTCAGTAATGTTTGGGCAGCCACAGGAGGAGGATTGTCTCTGTGTGTGATGCACCACGAGGGCATGTTTTGACTCAAATAACACAGTTATTTGGTTACCTACCACATTCTCATCATGCCTAAAGTAACCACAAGCAAGGACAAACATGTGGAAGTGATTACTTTATACAAAGCTGGCCACAAACTCCCATTTATTACAAATCAGATGGTGTTAGAGTGAGGACAGTGCTGAGACTGGTGAAGCAGTTCAAGGTCAGTGGGGAGGCCATTCCTCCCACTCCACTTCCCAAGACTGGGAGACCTACTAAGACAACCTTCAGGACCCGTCAGCTGATCTCAAGGCAAGTTAGCAAGGATCCAAGGCTAACAGCATGGGATTTAAAAGAAAAGAACCCACAGTTGCTGGCAGATGTGTCTGTCAGAAGTGTGCAGCAACTGTTGCATGACGATCTGGGCTACAGGAGTTTTTGTGCTCGTAAAAAAACCACTGCTAACTGCACTTCAGAAGAAAAAGAGAGTAAATTTTTGTAAGAAATATCTTGCCTGGAGTGAGGAGCAATGGAAAACTGTGCTTTGGAGTGATGAGTCAACATTTACTGTCACTGGTACCCCTTCATCACGAGTGTACCGCAAACCAGGCAGTGACCCCCTGGATCCTAAGTACACTTCCAAGTTTGTTAAATACCCAGCCTCACTCATGGCTTGGGGCTGCTTTACATATTATGGTGTTGGTAGGTTGGTAATTCTACCTGCAAATGAAAAAGTGAACCAGAACAATTATTTGGAGCTCTTATGTGATGTTTTAAGTGACTCTTTTGATAAAACCAAGGCAAGAGTATTTATGCAAGATTCTGCCCCTGCACATGTTGCAAAGTCAGTGAAACAGTGGCTAACAGACTGTGAGGTTCCCTTTATTCGAGATTGGCCCGGAAACAGCCCAGATATCAATCCCATTGAGAATTTATGGGCGCACATGAAGCGGCAGCTGCGTAGTATGGACACATCATCTTTGCCTAAACTTGAGGCTGCAG